>BMAV01023410.1:0-15472 GCA_019973955.1 Trichonephila inaurata madagascariensis | reverse complement strand
TGACAATTGAAAATTTTTTTTAGTTCATTTCAAAAAAACAGAACTTTTCTTTACTAGAAAAGTTCTCTAAGGAAGGAGGATTTTGTAACGATTATTATTATGACAACACACATAATGTCGTAATCGGGGGTGGAAGGTGTCTCCTGAGTTAAAAGGGGAAAGGGCTGCTAAAAATCCCTTTCCCTAACGTTCGAATAGACTCCCTAGAGAGAGACAGGGAGAGGCCCGGGTTTTTTAGGGGGGCCCGGGGTGAAGGCAGAAGGCAGAAACGTCGTCTGTATGTAAGACAATTTCTTAGATGTTCTTGTCAATAAATGTATATATCTGTATATCTAACCTGACTGTGAGTTTTCCTATCCAAAACGCGCTACAGGACCATCTGTGTTCTTCGGACCACAGTTGACGAACCAACAGTCTGTTGCATTTAAGGTATCCGACTACGTTCGGAACCGTAATTTTAGAAAAGCGCATAAATGGATAATTTTCGATATTTTGTATAACTTAGATTAAAATACATGTCTAAAATTGCTCTAAGGACATATTTTGACAAAAACAATTATTTAAATACACTATTTCGGCCAAATATTAACTCAGAATAAACATTTTCCAAAATTTTCTCGTTTTTTGAAAAATGCTTCTATTATAATAATATTTTTCCTATATATAGCTCAGACCTCTGTATAGAGGCTCAACTATGAATTTTGAAAAATTCACATTATTTTCAGAGTTACAACCCATTGAAACAATTCTCGGCTTTTTTTCTTAACATTTCTCCCCTCTGTTGTCGTAAAGCATGGATAAACCCACTTCTAAGTTATATGTTTCAAAAATTCTAGTTGAGCCTCTGTAGAGATGTCTAAGCTATATACAGGCGAAATATTATTGTATAATAGAAGCATTTTTCACAAAAGGAGAATATTTTGAAAATGGGTCATTTCTATGTTCATTTTTCGTCAAAATATTGTACTTAAATAAAAAAATTTTGTAATACTATTCCCAAAACAATTTTATATACATTTTCTAATCTAAGTGACAAGAATATCATAAAATTTTCCTTTTTTACGCTTTTAAAAAACAGGGTTTCCCAACGTAGTCGGATACCTTAACGTAATAATTGTTACCAACCCGTGATGCATGTTTTTACAAATCTGCAGAATGGATATATTGCAGTTTTACATCTTTCAACCATCCCTCGTTATGGTCTGATGGAGGTAATGAAATGAATACTAATTGTATGCATAGCAAAGAATGTTTTTTAAAGAATCTTCGTAGAACATTAATAAAACTTTTCTTATGATATATGTCTGACCCAATTTTTGAGTGGATTGTTGCAATGACCGTCATTGTAGTATCTGAACCCGTTCATAGATTGATTTTATTGTGTGAGTTTCAAATAAAATTATTTATCTTCCAAAAAAGGTAATAACTATTTTGCATTTGTTAAGAAAAGTAAACTAAACTAAATTCAATAACTTCAGTTAACTACACCTTTAAGACTTATAAATAAAATTCCAAAGTAAAAACAATTGCTGTCCAAAAAACGAAGAGTTCCGTAAAAATACTTTTCTCTCGTTGAGTTCAAAATCATTTAAACTGAAGCAATATACTTTTAAAAATATCGATTCCTTTTAATTCTATTTGCTGCATTGTTAATTGTAAATAGTGCTCATTGAACTGAATTATTTTTTCGAAATAAAGATGTCGATAAAATGCTCTTCAGTCCTCTTAATAAATGCTGATACATGAACATAACTGTTTCATGGAAAACGATTCTTAATATACACTATTAATTTTAATTGAAAAAAAGCTCTTTCGTGCAATTTTAATGCAAACAGGAACTATACAACTTTAGAAATAATAATAATGCGTTTCAGATCCTTTTAAGCATTTTATAGAACTGCTGCTGTATCGAAATAGAGAAATTTATTTTTGTTATGCTCAAGATCTATTTAATGCTTTTTTTTCAATTATTTTCTTTAATTTACATTAACACAATGTGAGCAAATACTTTTCTCTTTTCATAATCTTCTTAAAGTAACTCGCTTTTTAACTTTACAAGTAAGCACTCGAAAAGTAAATTTAGTCTACCACTTTTTTTGAGTGCTATAGCTGTTTTAAATGCTGCATCTTATTTCGAAACATTTTCATTAGAAACCGAGGACTAAAAAAAATCGAAATCAAATTGAATAAAACTTCAAATTCTAGCTATATTGTCCTGATTTCTCTTTAGAAAATGAACAAGACATGTAATGAGTAGAAATTATTCGTAAAAGAAACACTCACATTATGATAAGATATAATGTCTAAGCTCACAGAAATATTTCAACATTAATTATTCCAGTTATTTCTTGTTAAGAATAATCGATTGTTACTTTTGTCTTATCTATGAAACCCATTCTGATTAATCGGTTTTTAACATTTTTTTCGACTTCATTTTTCAATTTTTTCCCTTAAGAAGTTTATGAAATGCTTATCATATAATTGTCTCATACATACTATTTTATATAGAAGTTAAATTCTTTTATAAATGCTTTTTCAAATGAAAACTTCATATTAAAAAAACTAAATTTAAAAATGTTATAGTTACAAGATGATTTTAAGTAACAAATAGAATTTTGAACGGAAAAAACCTTTTCTAAATAACTAAACATCGAAAACAAAGAGTCGTATTAATAGGTAAGTAATAAAACACTTCATAATCCAAAAATGCTTGATGGGAGTAGTTTTTGTTGTTAATGATACATAACTGCTTACAAAATCTTTTTTTTTTCAATCAGATATGCTTTTTCGTCAAAGAAGCCTTTTCCGTCCTCTTTGTAACGAAATAATTGTTCACAGATTTTTCTTCATTGTATTGTTTTTTGAAATGATAAGCGTTATTTTGACATTATCGATAATATTTATAAACATTAAATTAAACTTTGTTGAATATACTTCTTTCTCTGTTACATTTTAAATATTGGGATGAATTTTTCTGGTATAGACAATTTTATGTCAAGATATGCATCAGGTACAGAAAAAAAAAATATTTTATTAACAAATTGCACTCAATTAAATGCTTTTTTTTGGAGAAAACTGATAGTACACTTAAAAAATACTAAATACATTTGTTTAGTTATATTTGTCTTTTGCTGTTTCTACTTAAAGAAAATACATTTTTTGAATTTTATGGAATATTTCTAAGTTATATTTCGCTTTATTTGTATAATTTATTAAACAATATTGAAAGATTATATGCAGTATAAGAATTTAAAAAAGACACAAACTATAAAAAATTAAAAGAAAAGAAAACGATTTGACACAAATAAAGTTTTATGCGAAATACAGAATATAAAGATTATTTTCAGCGATTTGTTCTTATTCATCTCTAAAGGAATTATGCAACTAATATTACATAATAATTTCCGTACATATTTTATTTAAAATAGATTTCCCTTGAAAGAAAAAAGAAAACTAAATTTCACTTTAATTTTAAGTGAAAGATTTCACAATCACCAGAAAAAAATATATACGAATATTAATATATTTATATTTTTTAATTTCCTAATGTGTAAAAAATACACGTTTTAAAACGCTTGTTTTACATAAAAGTGTTCAGCAACCTTTTCAACAAAATCATTCTCAGTTGCCTGAATATTCTGTAATGGCTCTCAAGGTGTAAAAAATCGGTATCCCGAAAAATTATTGAACAAGATAGAGTGTTGTGTTTCAGGAATTTATTCTGTTATCGGTTCAGACTTATCAATGGAAGAAGAACGTTGAAAAATGGTTCACCCAAAGAAAAATAAAATCCGTGCATGCGCAAAACTGAAATTGAGTAAAAATTCTGTCAGCTGCAATTACGAATGTAGGATTGGAATTGATCTGAGCTTTAATGAATTGTTGTGAAATAAATTTACTTATAATCCAGATAACCTATTCTGAAAATAGACTCATTTTTAAACACAAAAGAGACAGATTTTTATGTACAGTCAACCTCTGTATAACGAATCTATACTGCGAATTTTTCTATATATATCGAAATTTTCCTGGAACCTACAGCATTTTACAATTTTCTTCGTAAAATTTTCTCTATAGTGAAGTGCATTTTATGTGTAAGGAAAGTTTCTTTTGGGATTCAATTTTTGTTCTCTCTTTAATACATTTTATAGTGGCCAAAAATCTTGAACTGGTTTTGTTAGATCTTAAATCGATTAGAACAATAGAGTTCTGGACGTTTCATTGAAGAAGTGAAACCTTTAATCCCCATTGCCCAGTACACTAGAATGATCTTCGATACCCTCTTTCACCCTCAGTGGAGTTGTCCCGTGTCCCCGTGTTCTAATTACAAAAAAATGTATGTTTAATATTACTTATATGCTTTAAATTATAAAATGTCCTTAAAATTCATTAATTTTAGGATAAAATTATTTTCTAAATATTGAAAATACAGTGAATTCTTGGACACACTTTTTTTGTTTTAATTGCAGTTTTTCTTTCTTTTTTCATGAGTATTATATATAAAAAAACATATATTAATTTAAAAAAAAGGTATGAGTAATTACTTTTTTCAATATATAGGGTTTATGATTTTAAAATTTGTTTTATGTGGTTTATAAAGTACATTAAAACATGAACCTTTATATAACGAATTTTCCATATAACGCACTCTTTTCACGACTTTTAGCAACTTCGTTATATAAAGGTCAGAATGTATTTTAAATATATCAAATCATTAGTTTTCTCGGGGAAAAAAAGCTAAAAATACATTTAAGAAAGACACACACTCAAAAGGTCTATTTTGTTGCTCGACCTTATACAGTTTATAATACACAGTTTAATAAGAACATTATAATGTAAATGATTTCTATGTTTTAAATGCGGTAAAAAGGAAACAAGAACAGTATATCAAAAAGTTATACCCAGAGCATTTTTTCTTATTGTGAGCATTTTATATTCAAATAAATTTACAATAAAATAAAAAATTTCTGAGCTAGGAAAAAAGATTTTATAAAATTCAATACGATGTAAAAATATTTTTAAATAATTCTTAGAAATGAAAATTTTCGATAGAAAGCAGATTTTAAAAGTGTTTATAAACAAATTTTTCTTTGAATATAAAGATAATTATGTTTTTCACTATTACATAAATATCTTAAATTGTGCGTATTTCAATGCATTGGGAAAAATATTAAATAAAATGTTCTTACTAATAATACTACAGTTAATCGTAGTTTCTATTGACAATCTAAGTGAAACTACCCAAAAAATTTTGAGTTAGAAAAGAAGAAATTGCCAAATAAAATTTATCAACAAAAATAAAAATTTATTTTTTTAAATCTTTTAATATCACAAAGCATATGTATAAATATAGATAAATTAATTTTATTTTCCGTTAAAAAACGCTTCATTTTGTGTGTAAGAAAATTAATATAAATTAAATTTTTAGAGCATTTTTTCATTTTTAGAAATTTAGTGATAAATATTATATTTATAACATTCATAATGCCTTATTTTCCTACTTCAATCCATATAAGAAAAAGAAATGGAATGGAATGTTTCAGTTCACCTAAAAAAAATATTGATCCATTACCTAAATCTAAATTTCTACTTAAAACGAATCCTTTGAAAAGAGCAAGTTCTACGATATTTCTCGAACACAGTATTTAAAAACTTCCTAATTGTAATAATGAACTATCGGTCTTATTTAAAAGTTAACTGTAAAAATATAGTATATCAACATGTTTTTTTTTGTTGTTTTTTTTAAATTTTCTTTTTTTAAAATTGTCTTAATCAAGAATATACCGAAAATAAAACCATAATTTTTGTAACATTACTTTTTTTGAAAAAGTGTTCAAAAAATTTAAAAAAATCGAATATAAAAATCTAATAAAAAATTTCAAAAAATGTTCCGGATAAGATATACCAGGCGGAAGGTATATTTTCAAAACAAATCCTAATAAATTATTATATTATGACAAAAAAATTGTATAAGTTTTTACCATAAAATCCCACAACAAGCTTCCACGAAATCCTAATAGTTAACTTTTAAAATAGATTGTTTAAAGATGAAAAAAAATTTGCATTTGTGAGATATCAGCTTCAGAAAATACCTGATAATATTAAAATATACGTATATATATATTTTAAAGCTTGTAACTGATATTTATGTATATATTTGAATTGTACTTACATTTTAGATTTATTTTACAATTATATTATAAGTTGATTATAAGTTATGTAAAAGGAAGAAAACTAACTATTTCCATATATAACAATTCAAATATAAACATGTAAGCTCTACCGACGTTATATATTTCCTTTCTTGTTGAACAGAATTGCAGAAAACGAATTAAAATTATTCGTGTAAAATATTTCAATTGGTCTTTCTGAATAAACTGAGCATAGAATGGAACTCACCTAAATCTAACAAAAAAGGCATCATTTTTAACTTACAAAATAGTGCTGAAAATTTACTCCTAAAATATATAAATATTTCATTTGTTGCATCGAAGTCCAGGGATTATATGGATGTGCGACTAAAGAGATCAATTTAAAAATTCACCAAAGGTGTTCCTTCCTGTAAAGCAATAAAATTTATTTTGTCAAAAATAATACATTCACGTCCTAAAAGGCGTTAGGTCATACATGATAATACAATACTAAAGTAAAATTCCATGAAAAGTAAAAATCCAATGTTCTAGCATAAAGTGCGTGATTGCACTTCTGTCATAGTAAGTAGATCAAAATAATAATTACTTTAACATTTCCGCATACCTGCTTTCACTTCTAAATATGAAACTGATGATTTATGTAGGAAGACCATCGAACATTTTTAAAAATATAAACATTCTCGACTTTAAAAAGAAAGTACATTTTTAATAAATATCTGTCTTTAACAGTAGTTAGATGGAAATACCGTAAAATTAAGCTTTGCACTTGACATGAATACGCAAATGTTTTTTTAAAATCACCATTGTGTGAGAGAAAGCTTTGTTGCAAACTTCCCAAACATCAGGCTTTTATATGGTGTGAATTGGCAAATGTTTTTTTTAAATTGCCTCTTTGAGAGAAAGGCCTGTTACAGATTTCACAAACATGAGGCTTTCCCTTGGTATGAATGCACAGATGTTTTTTAAAGTAATCTTTTGGGTAAAAGCTTTGTTGCATATTTCACAATTGTGAGGCTTTTCTTTGGGCTGAATACGCAGATGTGTTCTTAAACTGTAACTTAGAGAGAAAGGCTTGTTGCAGATTTCCCAAAAATGAGAGGTTTTTCCTTGGTATGAATAAGTATTAAATGTTTTTGCATGCTACTGCCGGGCAGCTTTATCGCATATTTCACAGCTGTGAGGCGTTTCCTTGGTATGAATACGCAAATGTTCTTTTAAAGTACTACTTTGGGAGAAATGCACGTTACACGTTTCACAAACATGAGGCTTTTCCTTGGTATGAAAGCGAAAATGTTTTTTTAAATTAAAACTTTGTTAGAAATCTTTGTAGCATATTTCACAAATTTGAGGCTTTTCCTTGGTATGAATAAGTGAATGTTTTTTTAAAGTATTACTGTGAGAGAAAGTTTTCTTGCATATCTCACAAACATGAGGCTTTTTCTTGGTATGAATACGCCTATGTTCTTTTAGAGTATATTTTCGTAAGAAAGCTTTGTCGCATATTTCACATGGAGCTTTTCCTTGGTTTGATTACGCAAATATGATTTCAAATAACTCCTTTCAGAGAAAGATTTGTTGCATATTTCACAAACATGACGCTTTTCCAGGGTATGAATAAGCAGATGTCTTCTTAAAAGAGGAGCTCGAGAGTAAGTCTTATTGCAAATTACGCAGATTTGGAGCTATTCGTTGATATGAAGGCGCAGATGTGCTCTCAAGACAACATCTTGAGAGAAAATTACGTGACATATTTCACAAATATGCGGCTTTTCATCGGAAAGAATATTCACGTTTTGATTCAACATATCATCTCGAGAAAGGGCCATTTTGCTAATTTGAAAATGAAAGCTTTACCTCTTGTGTTCTATCTGTTAAATACGTACTTAACATAAAGAGGAGAAGCAAATGGTGAATTATATCACTTAACATGAACAGCGGTTTATAGTTATATTTTTATATTAATTTGCTTCATTTCAATGCAGTACTGAAATTGAAATCAGAAGTTTTACTTTCTTTCGAACATGAAACCTAAAAATAGAAATCCTATATGTTAGAACTTTAAATGAATTAAAGAAGTGTCGTAATGTTTCTCTCTTCAGCTGGCTCGAAATGTGAGTCTTTTTTTTAATGGCACTTACGTAAGAACACAATCAAAATCTAAAATGTATTTACTTAATATAGAAAATTATATACTCTTATATTTCTATTTACTTTTCTATTCATTAGAACAAAAACTACATGTCTTTTAGTAAAAACAGTTGCCACTACTTTAAGCAATATCTCATACTTTAAAGTGCTTTTTGCTTAGTTTCTTTTGTTTTTGAAAATGCTCAAATGGGGACCGTTATTGCTCAAAAATTTTGAAAACAATCAACTGAATCTTTCTTGTGTATATTCGGTTTAATAGTAGAAGTTTTTTAACCTTCAAATGTATCAATCACTGTTTTATTACAAATATTGCAGTCCTTTATAAGAATATGATCATTGTTTTTTTAAGCAATTTCACATAATAAGTAAGAAAAAGGGCTCTAGACTTTATAAAAATTAAAATATCTCTTATCTTGAAGATCATTTGAAAAACAAATAGCAAAACACCACACCAAAATTGAAAAATTGAAAATTTGCTCATAAACTTTTTGTACAGAATGGGCCTCTTTATGTCATTTTTCGTAAATTTTTACCTCTTTTTTCCCATTTTAGTAATTACAATTTATTTTTCTCTTCTTAATAATATTAGCATGTTTTTCTTAAAATTAGCTAAATAAATCTAAAAACCACAAAAACAAATCTAATATGTGTCCATTTTTAAAAGAAAAAAAAATTATGTAAAAAGTAGTCGGATACCTTAAAACCAGAAATGTTGACAATGGATTCGATAAAATTAAACCGCAAATTCATTTATTTTTTTTATATGTCATGTGTGAGAGTACTTTATTTACAATGTAAACATTGGAGTTTATTGTTATTTATTTGTGCTTTCATTGGATCAAAGCTTATTACGAGATTCATACCCAATAACTTTCGTGTCACTTCAGAGTAAATGAAAATCGAATCGAACAGATGGATCGTTTGATTCTGAATTAACCCTCCACTAGACGGGCTTCAAAAAGTTCCATCCGCAGACACGTGGCATCTCTCAGCTGCATCACCATTTACTTACATTTGAAGGGGATTGAATCATTTTCTTCGTGAGATTTGACATTAAAATATATTTGACATAGAATAATGTTTAAATATAATCCGAAATTTTTTTGAAATATTTAGACGAAAAACATCAAAAAGATAATGGTTAGTTATCAACGTGTCACTACTGTTTACATTTTAAGATGCTTTTTTGAAGTCTTCAACAGTCACCTTACATCGTTAGAGGCACATGAATTTTTCGTAAATTACATTACAAAATTTTAATAAACTTTTCTTGTGTGATGTCCTGAAAAGAGGGAACAGTTCTCTCCCTTCCAAGTTTATATGATGTTTAGCTTGTTTTTTTTTTTTTGTCTTGAAAGGGGCCGTTGTATATTAGATATTTCTTCAGTCCTAAGTCAAAGGATCGGCTTGCTCGTAGATATTTTACACACTCAGACCCGTCTTCATAGGTATCTTTTCAAAAATTCGTGACCTAGTTTTCCTAGATATGTTTGCGAGGGTTTGAGTGATTTTCATTCTCGTATAAATATTTTATCAATTTACTCCAGCTATATTGTGGATTGAAAAAAATACAGTCACCAGCTTGTAGGGTGGCATTTCTCTAATGCATTTTAGCTCGAAGCGAAAAAAAAAACATCATACAGAAGTTATAAAATACTTGTTTAGAAATATTTTCGTACAAAACTGTACACTACATGGTTTTACAAGAAAAAGAGAGGCCGTGGGTAGCCTAGTGGTTAGAGCACCGGTCTCCGGAACGGAAGGCCTGGGTTCGATGCCCTTACCGTCAAATACTCTCCGAGTGCACGCGGAGTACGTGCTCGTTAAATCAGTGGGTCCGAAAGTCATGTGGACTGAATCACGAGTGCAGGGAACTGGAGAAAATTTCCCTCCAATTCTGTTCCATGCCTAAATTGTGGAGTTGGAGATAGGTGGTGTCGCCATGTATCGTTCCTTCGGGAATTTCTCCGAGCTAAATCGCACTGTCACCTGTATGGTGCTCAAGGCTAAGGTCTAACGACAGGCGTATTTCTAGCCCACTGCCACGATGAATTTCGTGGGCCTCGATCTGACTATGTCAGACAGGTAGCATCAGCAACAACACAACAAAGAAAACAAAATGTTAACGAAGTAGTACAAAATCATAAAAACAACGTTGTTGGGGCTGTGCTGCATCTATCAGATTCAATTGCCTCTTTCGTACGAAATATGTCCTCGTCCTTAATTCTGAATCCTAGGACGAGTGACAAAAGTCAGATAGAAGATAAAAGGGTGTGTTCCAACCTACCGTATGGACGCAGAACCCAAACTATTTTTACAATGTATCTGAGAGATTCGCGCTCCTAACGAAGAGTTAAAATGAATTTAATATACAGCCACACATGAGTTGAGAAATTTTGTTAAAAGAGCTTTAAAAGTTTCCGATACATACGTAACTGTGAAATGAACACGTAGAGTTTTCCAATTATTAAAAATTTTATTTGCCATCTAAATATTCTCACAACAGAGATATATAAGAAATCTGGGAAATATTTAAAAATGAATCAGTCACATATTATTTGTAGAAAAGTACGTGAATGGCACGAATAATGTTGTGAATTTAATTGTTTAATGTAGTATTTCTCAAATTGTGGGGCGTGCCCCCTAGGGGGCGTGATAACCCTAGAGAGGGGGCGAGTATATTAAAAAGTTGAAAACAAAAGATTTTTTTAAAAAAAATTTAATTTCCTAAAAGGAAACAAAACAAAATACAATCAGACATAATAAAAAGTAAAATACACATTTACACTGATATAATACATTTATAAATGTATCAATACTGCACAGTGTGTTTCATAATTAATTTAACAGTACTAAGCTAAGGACAAGCTTAATAATTGCCAATGACCCTATAATGATGTCATAAAATTATATACAAAATGTAATACTTATTTTGATAATTTGTACGTTTTATAATTAAAGTAGTATTGTAGCTTTACGTTAAAACACATTTTTATGGAATTCAATAAAAAGATATTGCATGGAGGGGGCGCCATGAAAATTGTGATTGAAAATTGGGGCACAAGTATAAAAAGTTTGAGAAGCACTCGTTTAATGCTATAAATTAAAACACAAAAAATCTAATTGGGCGAACTATGCAGTATGTTATCAACAAGTATAAATGCTTTTACATTAAATAAATACTGATTGAATAAATACTGATTGATTTGCGTTTGTAGATATGAATTCATTGCAGTCACAATTTATGTTTTGAACACACCCACAGCCTTCACTTACAGGGTTAAATTATAAATATACAATAAAATTATGTATAGCTTTTTATAAGCGATTTCACTCTAAAATATCATTACTTTTCTAGTTTTCACACACGTAACTCAATAAAAATTCCCTAATACGATATAAAATCGAAGGCTTGAGACGTATGGATATCATTTTGGAAAAAAAACAGCAAATTCGTAATAATTTATCTTCACTTTTTTTTGAATAATTTACCACGATCGCTGGTATAAATTTGAGAAAATGTCGACAAATTTTAAACATACAAGTATTGATATGATAATAAAAATCTGTAAATGATTCATTTGAGCTTCCATAAAGGTTTTCAAAAAAATTTCCTTCTTAAATTTTTATTACAATTTTACGTTACGTCATTTATTGTATTAGTATAAGTCAAAAATATTTATTGTATATTATCAAATAATAAAGCAAAAATTTGTGGAAAAATCATTCACAATAACCTTTTTTTATACATGAAAAAATATTTTTTAATTATTCGGTTTTACATTTCACATTAATTTTAATTTTATTTGTCCATATTAAATAAGCCTTTGACAAAACTTTGTTCATTGTTATAGATTTAACAGCGTAGACGAAACTCTTCCGTGAGATAGCCCCCCTTGCTCTCATTTGAATGAAATAGCTCTTTGCAGCAGTCCAATGCAATTCTTTTATACAATAAAGTCCGCGGTATCCTAGAGGTCAGGGTAACGGACTCGCGGTTGGCTTGTTATGCATTCGAGCCTATTTTCTCTGAAGACCTACCGTGTAGCGGCGGGCGCTGCCCGTTAATTCTGTCGAGGTTCAAACATCCTCCCGTTGGTGCGGAAGCTAAGAAAGGGAGGGTAGCTCAGGTTTCGTCTGACTTGAAAATGGTTCAAATTACGAAGTCCACCAATAGCCCTCGTGAAGTTTTATAGTGCAAAGTGAGCATATAACTCTCACACTCCCTCATTTTATACAAAACAAACAAAATGCTGTCTTAAATAAAGATTTGTAACCAAGTATAGAATAACATATTTAAACCATTATGTCAATAGTCACAGAGGAAATCATTTTTAACCACTCATTTAGTAAAACTATTAAATAATTTATTCACCCTAAGATGAAGAATTTAAATTAATATTCTGTTGCTACTTTTATTGAAAATTCTGAGAATAAATTGTGAAGTTACCAATGATTTGGAACATGCTTTTAAAACACGTTAGAGGACAATCAAAGATTTTTAATTAATCTCCTATAAATGAACACCCGATTGAAAAATAGCCTTTTCTACCGACACAGCTCTTTACAGATTAAACTAATTCTTAAGTTTCTATTGACAAAATAGTTTGTCTGAATAATATACTGTAATTATATTTAAACGTCACAGAATATCCTGGCTTAGAGAAAGATCTATGTCATACTGTAATGATAATACTATAAATAAATCGTGCGCGCTTAATTTATTTCATGTTTGTGTAATTGTTCACAATTAACCCCAGCCTTTCGATGCCACTGAGCTTTCGCCTTTCATTATCGAATGGATTGTTATTCAAACGGGTGTTGAGAAATATGGGATTCATGTAATTTAGATGCAAAAATATTTAGAAGGGGGAGGAGGTATGGTTAACATATAGGGTGTAGTTTGGTACACCGTATATCTGTGTTAAATGTATATTAAACGATATTCACTGTCCACATGGTGGGTGTAAAGCAGGATGAATTGTCAAAGATTATATGTACATTTCGCGACTGCAAACATTACAATAAATAAAATGTACGTAATTACTGAAAATCTGATTATACAGCTTTAGTAATTAATTAAAAATGATAATCCTCATGGGTCTGTATTTTTATAATAGCCTTTCAATCTAGTCATTATTTTATAAAAATTTATAAGCAATGAAGTTCATGACCATCTCTTGGCCAAGGTAACAAAGTATAGGGTTCAGTGCTGGAGAGGGTATTGTGTTCTGCTGAATACGAAAAAAAAAAAAAATGAGAAAAAAAATCTTTAAAATATTCTTCAACACACTCTAATAATCTTACACATAAAGTTTGAATGTTTGTACATAGGTTTGAGACTTATACAAATAAGCACCGTTGGTCATATTATTCTAAAATTTTACAGAGAGCTTTGAGGAAATTTCAAAGAAACCGTAAACAAAGCCCACGCACAAAAATTGCGATTTAAAAAAAAAAACATCCTTGCTTAAGGAAGAATTTATCTGTGTATGTGCCAAGCCACAAAATACCGCGTTATGCAGCCAAAAATGGAAAACCATTTCGTTCATGTTTAGAAAACGTTTATTGATTTGAATGACTTTTGATTTGAGAACAATTAAGAACGAGTTTTTAGAAAATCGACACACCGAACTGGATGTTATAGATAAAAATTCCCGTTTTTGAACTATAAAGGACAAGAGACTTGAAATTTCAAGCCTGTTTTTAGTTCGTGAGATCTCTTGAACGATTTTGAGGATATCGGTTTGCCAGACGGGTTTTTAAAGGGATATAGATAAAAATTTCGACCAACATACTTGAAATCTCAAGATAGTTATTTTGTTGAGGTGAAAATTTGCTAAGAATGAGTTTCGAAATCGACTCGTAAGACGGAGGGAGTGCGTTTAGATAAATATTTTTCCATTTTTAATTTAAATTCCGGTGTTTGTTTTTTTTTTTAAAACAAGACGTGTGGGGGTATAATTTTTTTTAAAAACATAAAACATCTGCTGAAACTTAAACAATTAAAAATATGTATATAATTGCACATATTTCCGTCAAATAAACAGCAAGCTAGTAAGGGAATAACTGGTTATTAAAAAAATTTTAATAGTAATAATGATACCTTTTCTATTTTTTTAAAAAAATCTTTTATTATTTGATGTGTTATAATTTATTGAAAAAACGAAATTTGAATATTTTCTTTAGTGAAACATTTCATGTTTGCAAAAGTTATGAAAAAATATGTTGGGGGTTTAAGTTAAAAAATAAAAGCACACACACAATGAATCTAAAATCAGAAATTAAAAAAAGATCCAGAAAAAGGCTACATACATTTTTAATTTCTTTCTGTTACAAATTTATTTAATGTCTTGATAGGAAATTGCTTGATGAATGTATATTTTCATTGTCGCAGGGTGATTATTCAAAAAGAAAAAAATTTTTCCTTTCCGGTGGTTTAAATAGTTTAAGTTTTTAAAACTTTTCCCCTTTTAAAAATAACAAAAACTTTTTATTTCAAAACCGGGAAAATGTATTTTTTTTACCTAAAAAAATAAAAAAATCCCCGGTAAAAAAGAATTTTTTAGTATTTTGAGAAACATTTTGAAAACCAACTTTCGTATACCAATATCTGTGAGTTGGGACATTGAATATGTGGTTTTGAAAGCCTGGGGGGGAAAATGCAGTCAAATCCGTTTTCTTCTATCGGCCGTTTGTCTATTTGAAGGGGTAATGAAATTAAATTCAAAAGCTTTCTGATCTAAAACCCGCGTGGTCTGGAGCCTAGTGGTCAAGGTAACGGAATTGTTTACCGGGGTGTCGAGTTCAAGCCTGTACCGCTGAAGACCAATGAAGGGGGCCGATGTGCGAAATTGTCGAGGTTCAAACGTCCTTCTATTTTTGGATGGGGAATTTTGGAAGAGGGTCAGCGCGGTGATGTCCTGCACTTGACCTTTTTTAAAATTGCGAGAACCTAAGACAAAGGACCCAGTAACTGACCGGGGGACTTTAATATTCACTCACACAATCACGAAAGGATCCAGCCAATGAAGGATTTGAAACCCGACTATTCATGCAACCCGACAAACCCCATAACGGAAGAATTTTTTAATTCATTCATTCCTTAGTTAACGTTATCTGCGAAAACAATACACGAGTAACTGGGTTTATACTTTTAGTCATGGAAAAAT
>BMAV01023409.1:0-11296 GCA_019973955.1 Trichonephila inaurata madagascariensis | reverse complement strand
TATTGCCCCCCAACAAAGTTGAAATCCTGTTGACGTAAATATTTCCCTCGTGTATTCTTAAAATAATAAACGACTGTCAAAAAAAAACCAAACCCTTTTTATAAATCTAGCATAGTCACATTTCCCTTTATAAATTAATAAAACTATTATTGATTTCTTCTAAATTTCAACTAACACATTTCGTTCTTTTATATAAACCAATGCTAAAAAAAAAAGAAATGAAAAAAGAAATCTTTTCGGTGTAATATATTCAAAATTTAAAATCTGATTATTTTTAAGGTACATATAAATGTATACTTCTTGTGATATATATATTTCAAACATAGAACTTCATTACAAAACAAAAACTGAATGGGAATATTCATAGAATTAAACTTTATTTGTAAAAAATAAATTTGCAACTGAAAAATTAAAAAGTATGTATTTGATAATTAAAATGTTTTTTAGAAAGGATATGCACATGGCTTAATCAACCCAAACAAAAAAAGGTTAAATTTTTTAACTAACTGAATTTGATGTTAATATATTACCTAACGAAATACTATCATTATATTTTTCGTCACATATTATCTTATGAAGATTTAATTAACACGATAAATGTATATACAGCAATAAAAATAAATCTTTCTTTAATATATTTTTGCTCGATATTGGATTATAACACGTCTTTCATCCATACTTCGCTGCATTTATAATTAACAAACGTATCATCTTAGTCAAATACAATAGCATAATGCAATCCAATTCCAGATTTTAATCAAAAGCTATAACACGACATTTTCTTAACGACCATGAATAACAAAATACTCCTAGATGATTCACTAGCAAACTGAAATGAAATGATATATAAGGATACATCCAGCATTAGCAATGCCCATTTCCAAACATCCCCATCCAGATAAGGTTTCCAAACCCCCCGTTCTCACTGCACAGTTGAATAATGAACAATTTTTTAAAAGCGAGGAAAGAGCTTAAAGTACGTCTTTTGATCCCGTTATTAATTAAGTTTTAATCTGAATTGTGAGAAACTGAATGCCCCGTAATAAATTCTTGCTGCGTGAATTCTTGAAACCTGAGAAGAGTCCCGCGGTATGTGATCCGTAAGCGCTGTTTCACTTCACTTTATCGTGGATTGGTTCAAGGATTAAAAGTTTAATTACGTTTTGACCTCTTGAATTCCTTAAAAGAATCATTTTTCGTTCTATAATTGTCTCTTAAGGTTTATCGTAGCCGAATGATTTGATAGGCTGAGATTTGCGCGTCAGTTATGGGATTTGAATTGCCATTGGAGCTAAATATGTTGCTTAAAAGGTTTTCACAGCAATTTATTTTCCGTTAAATGATTTTTTATGGTAGGTTAAATAAAACATTTTATGTTATCTATTTTAAGCATGCAACCAATGATCTTCAATAACAGGCAGCTTAATAAGGACAGACGATTCATTTGAAATACGAGACACAGTGGATTGGTAATGCATTAATTGATTTATATAAAGAATGATTAGAGAGAGAAGAAACAAAAATCAACAATACCTTAAACTTCTAAGAAGTTTGAAATTATATATGTGTATAGTTTTACGAATTTAGTATACGGGTGATTTTAAAGAAACTTACTATATATGAGGAACATTCGTCATTTTTTTTTCCACCGATATTGAGACATTAATCGAATATACTGCGACAGACCGAATATAGTTTTACGTTGATTACTTGTTTCACCTGGCGTACAATCTTATTTTTCAAAAAGAATTACTAAACTTACTCCCGGAACGTGTCTCGAATAATAATTTGGGAAATATAGCCTGAATTAAGCGAATAACATTTCTCAGTTCATATGTATATAATCACATGAACCATAATAAATAATAACGATATTTAAAGAACTAGAGAATCGTAAATTTCTTTATATTTATTATATATATTCCTGCGAATGAAATTCTGGAATTTATTAATTTTGTGAGATTGACGTAATATATATCTTAATATTACTCAGTGTCTATAAAATTGACTCGGTAGTTCCAGTAATTGATAGGTACTTTAATCCCCATTTAACCACACATGATTTGGACTTCTGCGCAAAATATAAATTTCAACCCTTTTGAAACCCCATGGGCTAATTCATTCAGTAAGCTTCCACTTCTGTTGGTCATAGGCTTAAAAATTCACTAAAGCAAATGATACCCGGTAAGTGGAATCAATAGCCATATATTGACAGAACGATTATCATAGTTGATTTTCGTCACATGGTGTAAAATTTTGCACTTAGGTTTTATGAAACATAATCGTCTATAATGAAATATTCATAAATATCTTTCCATTTTAACAAAACTTGAAACGTTCTACAAATGTTAAAAAAGGGTTGTAATAAAAATATGTGAATAAAAATTTAAAACTATAAGTGTTAAAACCATATAAGCGCATCATTTAAAGCTTTATTTACTTTATAAACAGAAAAAAAAAATATTATAACGTCATGAACTAAGGACCACTTAATCCAATCACATCCAAGGCTGCAGGTAATCGCCCATGTTAAAAAGTTAAGAGAAGCTTAAACGAGATCCTTCATAGTAAGTTATGATACAAAAGAAAAATACCGCAAAACAAGTCGATATCATAATACTCAGCAAAGTAAAAAAGAAGGAAAACTTTTTTCACCCTTTTTGTGTAATATATTTGACGTTTATCTACTTTAGAATATCACAAATATTTTTTGAGCAGCAAAAATTCTCAAGAATGCTGGTTGGAAGTTGCTATTTTGGATAGGTGGCCTAACCTTGAGGGCTTTATGGGTGAATTGCTGAACGTGCTTTTAACTTGTACTTTGTTCCGTCCATTTTTTTTTTTTAATAACCTAGGTTTTTTTTTACTGGAGTGCATGTTGCATTATCATAGAAATTTTACCGAAAGTATTTAATAGCTACCCTGATAGTTTGATTATTAGTTGTTCTGTACAGGCTACAAAATTAAGATTTCACCAAGTTTATTCAAACTAATGTTTTTCTCTAACAATGTATCAGTTTTAAAGCAATATTTGCTTTCTCGGTATTTAATGTTTTTTCTCCTTTCACTTTTGTTGTTAGCAGTGTTGGAATGTACTTAACAAACTTATAAAACTGTATTATATCTATAGAGATAGGTAATGAATAAACATGTTGTCCTTTCTGTATCTTAGAGTTTCTATCAATAAAGCTTGTAAGGTTTTGGGCCATCGTATCTATTTTTATCTATCTAAATTTTTAACAGTTGTATTCATTAAAAATCCATTGACAATTTAATACTTCTGAAAAATTACATAAATAGCTATTAAAAAGTTGTGTCTAGTATTTGGGGAGGGATATAAAATTACAATAAAAAAAATAAAGTGATCATATACATTAGGTAAACAGTTTCTAGTTTTCATTGTTATTTATTAATCAATAAGTAAAATATCACTCGATCGACCATTTACATAGCATCAATATGTCTCTGGAAAATACGGTTTTAAGTATTTTAGTACTATTTTGATCTACATTTGCAATGATGCCTCTGAAACTCACAGAACTCATCAAATTTCATAAAAGTATCTCAAAGAGAATGGGTTCCTATTGAAATAAAGACCACATCATTTTGTAATATATTCCCTTATTCCAAGATCCATGTTGTTCAATTCCAAACATGTATAGACACTGCAAATTCTTGTTCTGTCCTTTTGTCAACAAACCAAACCATGTGACGTATGGAATAACTACTAGAACAATATAATATTAGACGATAATTTTACATGCAGTAATCGATTCAATAAAAAAAAACAGGAACAAAAAATTTTCGTTGCCACAGAAATACTTAATTAATTTTTTCTTAACTGTTTAAATTTCCCAATCGGACAGTTAAGTTGCTCTTAAAATTCCCTTTCTTAGGGATTACCAAGAATCTGTAGCACGAGTTGCTACATGATTTTCACCTTATATCGTATATAAAACTCTTATAACTACTACTTTTATTATATGGAAACAGGATTATTGTCTTAAGATTGATAATTTTTCTGAACTATAACCATGTAATTTCCTGTTGCTTTTAAAGACATCTAAATGTTTTCGCTTTTCAGATACTACATTTAAATTTGTTAAAGAACGTATTCGTCCTCCCGATGGTGCTCGTTATGCAGTTTAAAGAAAATGTCCTACGTAGCTGCAAAGTAAGAAAGGGCTTTTTAGTTATGAGGGATTACATTTGTTTTATAAAAAATAAATACTTGTATGTTGGAAATTCTGATTAATAATTATTTTCCCAAAGAGTAAGTACTAGTGGCAGTCAGAATGTATTTAGTTATGACCATCATAGGCGGTGGTGGCCATTAGCACAGAAATTTTTCAAAGGGGTGGGGTTCCAGGGTAGGAAGTCCGCCTGTACTGGCTCTGCACAGTGTTCGATACTCGCCTTAAACATATTTTTTTTGATTTTTGCCCATTTCAGAACAGAAAGCAGTAAAAAATTAATTATTGAATAAATACTTTGCATTAATTAATAAAATCAACAAATACTTAATTAAATTTTACGTACTATATACACAAACTTATAATCGATTGAAAACTCGCGCTTTAGAGTGGGGGTCTGATCCTTGAACCCCTTTGTGTTCAAGCCACTGCCAGTCACAGGTTGAAACAAGTATCCCATAGTGGTCCACGACATTATATATCTTGGGTGAAGGGGAGTCTGGGATGGTTGTGTGAACGAATTTCACAGCAGATTGAACCTCATCATCGTTGGGAAATCACCGTCCTTCGGGTTTTCTTGAGGGACCGAAGATGGGTATTCCCCCCCGCAAAGGCCCCAAACTGTAAAGGGATGTTCGAACCACCCAGCCTAACAGAGTTCGGTCCCCAAGCCATATAAGAGGAATTATCATAACCACTCGTCCACACAGGAATCCTCCCATTCAATTATTCTCACAAACTTCGGGGGAAAAGACCAGTTCACTCCCTTGTCCAATCACAAGGCAACCTTCAGCCATTCCAGGATGAATTTTTGCTACTTTGACGTGCTCCGTTCTTCATACCCCCCCCTCTCCCAAAACCACAAAACGGGGTTTGTTTCCTTCCCAAGGGACCCTTTCAGGAATTAATATTACAAAAGGGGGAAACCCCGGGCCCATATCCCAGCGACATTCAGCGACAGCATAAAACTGTTACAGCATGCCACATAAACGGTTCTTTACATCCTTTCACATGCAATGGGGACAGACGCATTTACAATTATACGTTTAGAGGCATCCTAATACGAACGATGTTTTAACGTGATCCCACGCTATCCCCACACACAGTGGGGATCTGAGAACGCATACATTCCCAACACTTTTCGCTTCTACAAAAGCAGATCAGTCATTGTCATCTTTTTTTTAAATTGGGATTTTTATAGAATGCCACTTTTATTTTTGGGGGACCCCCCAGTTATAAATGGGAATCATTTCTTCAAACCCCCGTAATAAAATTGTTTTGGATTTTGCCAAAAACTGTTTTGTTTTTTTCCTTTAAATGAACCTTAATACCCCAGTTAAATAAGAACTTTATTTTTCCGTATATTTTTTAAAATATATTAACAATTTTTGGGAAAATTTTTTGAAATTTCGGGGACTTTTCATTAATTTTTCCCTAACCATCGCTCAACATTTCTATTTTAAAAATATAGTTTTTTCTGGAGGTTAGAAAATGTGTTTTCTGAGTCAGCCTGCATTTCATACTAAAAAGTTGCCTGAAAAAATTAATCATACAGCAGCCAATAATTTTTTCCTAAAAGGAAAAAAAAAACCAAAAAAAAGTAGTTTTTTTCCCTTTTTTTGCGGAAATAAAAATTTACTTTTAGACTCCGCAAAAATGGAAAGAATGAAATTAATGTCGACTTCTACTTCCCGAAATTATAGAATTTAACTTAGCGAAAAGAAGGAACTATGCGGGCTTTGCCAAATACCTCTCCTTTAAAATGTCGCATTGTTCTCTCACGCCACGGTTTTCCTTACCTTTGTAGTCCTACGTGAATTATGAGAAACGGCCAGGGTTCATTTTTCAAGAACTGTGCAATGCCTGACAGAGCATGAACGGAGCTGAGAAAAGGGCCATGATTAAATGTTAACTGTTTCCAGGGCGGCGAAAACTACTATAACCCCGTCTCGCTACGCCCCTGGAAGAGGTAAGATTAATGAATGGAATGGGGCGTTTTGTAGCAGGTATGGGGGATTTCTGCAGAGTCCGTTCCGGTTTTCGATTAACCGAATCTTGTGCTTCACAGGGTTTGCTGATTTTCCTGAATTATAAAAGGAACGGTAGGGGCGTGGGAAAAAATAGTTGAGTGAATTCTTTTTATCCGAGAATTAAGTGGAAATGGTTGATGAAATGATGTGGTAATGGGGTTTACTTAAGAAATAGATTAGTAAGTTTGTGTATATTGGAATACAAAAAAAGAAATGTAGTATTTTAAGTCTGAAACTCACCGTAGAAATTGTAAATGTTTTTGTTTGGTCAAGCCAATATTTTAAACATGCCGGCACAATATATTCAGCAAATTACTCAGAGCCCTATATTCGTTATAATGGCACTAATCTTCCAATTATCGGCAGGTTTCACAACTGGTTTCGTTTGTGCAGTTCAACTGTTCTAATCCATTAAAGTTTCATTCTTGACATATGTGAAAAACTAGATATAAAATGACAAAACTTTTGGTATTCGGGATTTACTACAGTTAAATCTTTTAGTAGTAGTTTACATATAAATATAATTCTGCTTACCCTATATACGTATATAAGAGAAAAGCAACTCACTATAAAATATCAACTATATAATCTCACTATTTCTATATATCTCACTGTTTAATCTAACTATAAAATTAAAAATATGTAACAAATTCTAAGATAGAAGAAAATAACGGTGCCCGTACAGCGAACGTGCAAACCGGTTGTGGCCAGATTTCGGTAGCCCATACGATGGACGGGAAAACCAGTTAATCCTTTATCTACCGCATAATGATTTAATGTAGTTTTTTTCATGTAATATTTTTTAATCACTACATTGAAAATTAAGGGATATATATAAACAAAATACTCAACTTTGGGAAACTTAATCCGTTAGAGCTTGTTAATTAATTAAAGGTATTCAACTGTAAAATTAATTATATACACTATTCACTTAAAATAAATAGTCAAATCGTTTTCTAAGGTCTTCATTAACATATAAAAAATAAGACATTAACTGCTTTTTCGGAACAAAAATGACAATCTTCGCAATCCGATCCAAATGTCAGCTGAAAACGCAGTTTCTGCTATAAAACTATTCGCCTTCCCCGTTAAAAAAAACTCATCATAGAACCCGTGCTTCCGTACGTCTTCAAAGAGTGGATTTAAAAGAATATTCCTGCTAAGTATCGTCAAAATATTCATAAAAATGGTTATATTCTATATAAGTTCAAAGTGAGTGGTTCTTATAAGTATCTTCGGTAGATAAAGGGTTCAGGAGTTCAATGACGATTTTTTTTTTAAAATTTCAAAGCAACAAAACATCTCCATTAAAGCCTGATAACATTATGCATAGAGATTTTTCTACATATTTGGCACAAGATTGCTTAAGGTATCCGACTACGTTCGGAACCGTGATTTTGCAAAAGCGCATAAATGGATAATTTTCATGATATTTAGTGTCACTTAGATTAGAATATATGTATAAAATTGTTTTAAGGACATTTTGACAAAAAAAATTATTTAAGTACAATATTTTGACAAAAATGAAAAGAATGACCCATTTTCAAAATGTTCTCCTTTTGTGAAAAATGCTTCTATTATATAATAATAAATATTTTGCCTGTTTATAGCTTAGACCTCTCTACAGGGGCTCAAATAGAATTTTTGAAATATATAACTTAGAAGTGGGTTTATCCATATTTTACGACAACAGAGGGGAGAATTTTTTAAAAAAACTCCGATAATTATTTTAATTGGTTGTAACTCTGAAAATAATGTGATTTTTTCAAAAAAAAATAGTTCAGACTCTCTGGAGAAGTCTTTACTTTACATAAACACACACACAAAACATTATTATTTTAGAAGCATTTTTAATAAAAGGAGAACATTTTGTGAAAAAAGGTTATTCTAAGTTAATTTTTTGCCAAAATATTGTATTTAAATAATATTTTTTGACAAAATGTTCTTAAAACAATTTTATACGTGTATTCTAATCTAAGTGACACTAAATATCATGAAAATTGTCCATTTATGCGCGTTTTTAAAATCACGGTTCCGAACGTTGTCGCATACCTTAAGCAATCCATCATTCATTTTGAGAATATAATAATTTGTTCTGTACATTCCTTAACATTCTCACTTTATCTCAAAGCATCTTCTCCGAGAAACTACAGCTATTGGAATCATTCCAATACATTTCTGACGACCTCAACTATAATTCAAGTTCAACTAACCAATATTAGAGGAGGGCCAAAAGAAGTAATAAAATAGACACAAAAAAGTTCTAAAAAATCATTTTTGTTTTGTTTCGTTTTGAGTGTCCTTTGGAAAGACATCGTTTCGCAGCTAGACTGATAGATAGAGTGAAAAAGAGTAAAAAAGATACTATAGTACGTCATCGATTTACGGTCTTACCTGCCAATCATTGTAAAGAATAGCGAGAGAAAAAAAATAAACTGATCTGTGTTGGTTATGTTCCCTTTCTTATGTCGAATGTTGAAGAAAAGATGTTTTTCTTCCATTGTTTCAGCGGAAAATTCTTGTTGAGGAACAATTTCGTTTTCTTCCGCTTTTGGTGTTTTTTCGTCTTTCTTTTGTGGTTTTATCGTTGTCAGCGTTTTCAAAGTTTTCATTTTCTATATTTGTTTTTCTGTTAATAAGAAAAAAAATTATAAAATTCTGGGAGTAAACTTGTTTTTTTTTTAAGCCGTAGAATTTTAGAAACAATTCTGTAATTTTTAAATTGAAAAAAAGTCAAATATTAAAGTGCTGTACGTCGGCAAATTTCTAACTTATTCTCGATTGTATTAAATTTAATATCGGTTCATTTAGTAAAATGCAATTTTCTTTCCTGAATATCTTCTTCTGAAAGAACATTAAAGTTTTCCAAACTTTTATCTATGTAATATAAAAAGGAAATATCGAAATATGAAAAAGGAATAACACGATGCCAGAAAGACTGTAGTATATTTAGTATTTTCGAGTCAGTCAAGACTGTTATAGCTTTTAAACGAACTTGAGTTATCATTAGTGTTGGACAAATCAAGAGATGTTGTAAAACTCAACAACTTTTACTCAATCAAAAATTTTAATATACTAATATCTTAATGTCCGGCATTCAATAGGAGCGAAATAAACCCGAATCTTAACCGATAACAAAAAATTTACCTAACTATATATGAAAACTTTAACTACAGCCAAGCAGGTTTCAAATCTAAAGTAAATCCGAACAACAATCACATCCAGCTATACAAACATTTATCCAACTCGACTTTTCCAATAACAATTATCAGTCAATCTTTACGCTTAAAACCCCGCAAAATTTCTTATAATTAAAATATCAACATCCCACTTCAGGTCACTTTAAATAGCAATTCTAATCGAAATATATGTATCATAGTTCCTTCACAAGAAGACGTTCAGATCTCAATCAAACAATTCAGAAAATATCTTTCCCTAGACAGTAAAGTAACGGTGAACATTTGGCTCCCCTGCATGGTCAGGTTGTAGGCCACCAAGTTGGATTTTATAAAAGATAGGTACTTTGTGGTATTCAGGCTTTGGGACCCCCTAGAACCCTGCCCCCCCCACACACTTTAATGCGAGGGTGTACGTTAAGCCACTGTTCCTAGAGGTTAGTTGAAAACCCACTGCTCTTTCATTTAAAAACTTTTAAGAAATTTAATTATATATAAAAATGTAATTTCAGAAAATATATTTGAAGGACTACTATCTAATTATTGAATTAAATACTTTGAAGCAAATATATTTTGATATTGTTTATCTAATTGTTTACGAAGTGGAATTTAATAGTGCAACGCCGTTTGAGTGAATGCAGTATTTGCTTTTAAAGCCATTTTCATTTGAAAGCGTTAATAAAATTGTCAAATTAATTTCTTCAGATATATTAAAATTCTTGAGAGAATATCTCCTAACGAACATAATTTTGCATCCTTTATTAACAGTCTTTCAATTCTCGTCTCCTTTCACGAATACTCACAAATATAGAATTCTTAAGGGAATACTTTGATTTGGTTTATATAAATGACAAAGAATTTTAAAAATTACAATATTATTGTCTTAAAAGTGTCTAGGAAATCGACCGAGCATTGTTTGAAACATAACATTTGAAAAGTATTATTCTAATAAATGATTTTGATTTACGTATTATTTCTTGGACTCGTGAACTTTTAACTATGTACCCATTATATTATTATTTTAAACTATAACTCAAAAATAAATAAGTTTTCTTATATCTTTCCCTTTAACTTACTGAAATGCCCCAAATGTCTTTAAAGGCCTGGTTAAGCAATTTATATATGCATTATAAGGAAGAAAATAACCTGTTAAGAAACGTTTTCTCTTTATTCATGAATGATATATTTCCTGTTACAAAGTCCCAAAAGAATTTCTAGATATTTCACATTTTTATCATTGCGCTGAAGATCTAGCTATAGCTCTGAATGATAAATGCTCTTAGATAGGTTCTAGTAAAACGTATATTATTCTTCAATGCAAGTCATAAAATATTACGCAACAACTATGAGAAATTCTAGTATATACCTTTTATACGTATAAGTACTATAAATTCTTACTTCTTATTCTGATAGCAACATCTAAGACTTTATTGCTATTTTTATAACACAATATAATTTTGTGTTATAGTTTGTTACAATTGTTTAATACTGTTTTTAGCTGGTAACTGCATGATTTTATCAATAACAAAAATATATTTCGATAAATCTTTTAACCTACAAAAGGAAAATTGTATTTCTGTATCATTATAAGTTTTTATAAGAAATATTGCAATTTTCAACGCGTTAATTAATGAATAATCTACATATAATTCATGCATTTTATGCTTCATTTTGAATTCCAACCCTTAAGATTTCTATTTTTAATATTTATTCATAAAAGCTCTCTAAAATTTTATGAATAATATTCTACGAGATAAGTATTTAAATTCCGAAATCTTTAAAATTTATAAATATATACTTTCAATCGAACAGGCTTGGCAGACATGTAAGTAAATAAAGTAAAACGGG
This sequence comes from Trichonephila inaurata madagascariensis, assembly GCA_019973955.1. NCBI lineage: Eukaryota > Metazoa > Arthropoda > Arachnida > Araneae > Nephilidae > Trichonephila > Trichonephila inaurata. The sequence continues at coordinate 49 of BMAV01023409.1, read as the reverse complement.
ATTGAAATAACTAGTTCATCATTATTTTGAGTATTTACGCTTCGTATTT
>BMAV01023408.1:338651-361395 GCA_019973955.1 Trichonephila inaurata madagascariensis | reverse complement strand
AAATTATTAAGGGAAATGTTCCATTATAATATTAGTAAGTTTATGATCTCTCGGTGGTATTTGGGGTTTCTGGTCAAAATGTCCAAAATCTAACCCCCTTTAAGAATTAATTCAAATTCATCAAGAAAAATATTTAAGGTATTGATCGTTCGGAACCCGGGGGTTTTTAAAAAAGCGCATAAATGGAAAATTTTTATAATATTTAGGTCACTTAGATTAGAATACATGTAAAAAAATTGTTTTAAGGACTTTTGAAAAAAAAATTTTAAATACAATATTTAAAATTAATTAGAAAACCTTTTTCCAAAATGCCCCCTTTTTAAAAAATGCTTCTAAATAATAATATTTTGTACTTATATAAACCCAAAGACTTCTCCGAAGAGTCTAACTTTTTTTTTCGAAAAATTCACATTATTTTCGTGTTCCAAACCCATTGAAATAATTATCGGCTTTTTTTTTAAAACCCTCTGTTGTAAAAAGAAAAAACCCATTTCTAAGTTATATATTTCAAAAAATTTGGGTTGAGCCTCTGGAGGTTCGAGCTGTATACAAGCAAAATATTATAATGGGCATTTTTCACAAAGGGAAATATTTAAAAATGGGTCATTCATGTTCATTTTTGTCAAAATATTGTTTTTAAAAAATTTTTATTGTAATAATTTTCTTAAAACAATTTTATATACATTTTCTAATCAAATGAACAAATATTATCCATTTATACGCTTTTGAAAAATCACGGTTCCGAACGAACCTTAAATTATTGCAATTCCTTTAAAATTTTTTTTTTAAACTATTTATTTCTTTATAAAATACCATTGATTGTACCTTTTAATGAGAAACAGGAAATATTCAATTTTTAAGTAAAAGGGACCACTCCATTTGTATTTTTTAAAACAGTTGAACACAAATCTAAAACAACTAAGAATTCTAATTATTTTTTGAAAAAATTACTTAAAAAAAGGGTTTTTATGTAAAAATTATATATTGTCCGATGAAAGAATTGTTTGTAGAAGTCACAGTTTTAAGTTTAGTCAAATATAGTTCCTTTAAAATTAAATTTTTCTGAATCATCAATAATTTTTTCCATGGAAGATGTTCCTGACCACCAGAGTTCTAGGTGTTCAAGATCAGAAGGATTGACTCCACGGAAATGAGTAGGATTATCGCGAGATGAAATGTGTTTCCATTGATAGCTGTAAGAGCTTGAATTTTCGAGACTGTTTGCAACAAATGTTTTAATTGATGAGGGGGGGAATTAATCCACCTATAGCTAAAAAAGTAGAGTCTGAAAAAAAAATTTTGTCAATGTTCAGTTTCAAGGAATTCACAACTTTTTTTAACTGTGAAAGAAAAAGACAGGAACACAATTTATAGGAATAAAAACGTTTTTAAAGGGGGTAACTCGTGAAGTTGGAAAGCAATTTTGTTGTTGAGATAATCTTCCAAAAATTCCAGATCCACGCCCAAAAAGCGAAATTGAAGTTACTTCCAGTAAAATGCGGAATTACCCCCAACAAAACCTTTTGAAAAATTTTCGATTGTCTTTAAAGTGGAGACAAAATTATTCCATTTGATGACAATATGTTAGGAAGCGAGTCACCCCAAATTAATTTTTCTCCACCAAAGTTTTAAGGAATATTTTTGATTTTGTTATAGCAGGTCCAATTAGACCGAAGGGGTCATATGTAATTTGGCTATTGTAGATAAAACTTCTCTTTTGGTGTAAACATTTTTTTTTCACTGAAACTTTAAAATTAGTGTGTCTGACTTCGGATTCCACACCATTCCCAATGTTTTGGTTGTACACTCTTCAAGCTGAGCAAATAAATGTTTTTCGGGGATTGAATATTTTTATATTTGCGGCAACCCTATGCGTTGTCATTACTTGTTTACAGTTCTAAAATTCGCCAAGATGTGGCGCCAACATGCCAAATTTAAAGGGCATTAAATTTTTGTTTGAAAATTTTAAAAAATTAAAAAAAAACGACGTTTTTTAATTTTCGTTTATTACACAGGTAAATCTCGAGACAATCTTTTATATCATAAATTGTGTAATGAGGTTATAAGTGGATAGCAAAAACGTTTTAAGGAGTTGGAAACCCTCTCCATATATATACTGACAATTTTTAAAATTTGGCTGTTTTGGGTTTCCCTTTTTTCTAAAAAATCTGTCATATTGCCATGCTTGAAATTTTTCATGCAATTAATTTTACACCTTTCTTATTATGTTTTGAAATGAGTTTTTTACAAATTTTTTAAATTTTTTTTAAAAAATTCCCGGAAATATTTTATCCAGTAAAAATTTAACCCTTTTTTTCCCAAAAAAATTTATAAAAAAAAAATTTTTTGATTTTTTCAAAATTTTTTTTTTTAGAAAATATTGACGTTTTATGGGAAAAACTTAATAACGTGGGCGGGGATTTTCCATAGCCACACAAACCCCTCTTTCTAGAAAAAGCCCGACCGCCAAGGCGTACCCCCTTTGAGAGGAACCGGTTTGTGTAACCATATGTGTGTGGGGATATGATTTTTCCTCGAAAAAAAACCCGCGTAGTAATACATGTTTTTCCCTAACTTTCCCTTTTTTTAAATTATTTTTTCGGGAAAATTCCCTTTAAAATAAAGGGGGGGGGTTTTAAAACATTTCGAGATCACTTTTTTAAATTTTTTTTATCTCAAAACAGATGAAAAAAATTTTAAGTTTTGTCAACTAAGCTTGAATTTAAATTTTTTTTCGCAAAGAATTATTATTTAAATTCGAAGCTAAATTACAATATTTTTTTACAAATACAAGACAAGTATCAAATTAAACATAGTTTTAATTTTTTGCCAGTACAAAGGCAAATAATTATTCATATAATTATGAAAAAAAAACATTTTAATATAATCAATGCGGAATGTCTAGACAACATTAAGACAGAATCTAATCTATAGAAATCTCATTTAACTTACTATCCTAAATCTCTATTATTTCTATCATTACCTTAAATTTTTTAAAGGGGAAAAATAATAAATTCAGTTTTTTCGAAAAAATTTCCAAGATTTTCTGAATTTTTCCTTTTTATATTTATTCAGAGATGATATTTTTTTACCATAGATTTTTTCCCTTTTTGGGTTTTTTTTTTTTTTTCAATATAATAGTCACAAGGAATTTGTTACAATTTAGAAGAGAATATATACTTACAGTACAGCAGTTTAAACATTTCCCTAATTTCATTATTCCTCTCTCTCTCTTTTTTTTACAGATTTTCAAAAAAAAGTATGGGTTTTTCCAAAAACGGGTTGATAATGTATGGTTTGTGAATAGTATAAGAAAATTCATTTTTCTTCCAGATAATAAAAGTGGCCGCGGTAACCTAGTGGTCAAGGTATTGGACTCGTGGCCAGTGTGTCATGAGTTGGAGTTCAGTACCGCTGAAGACCCGCAATGTAAGAGGGCGATGCACGAAAAATCTGTTGATGTTCAAACGTTCTCCCGTTGGTGTGACGTGGAAGTTAGGAGAGGGAATGCCAGCTTTTTCAAAGCAAAGTTATTATCATTTAAATACGAAAAGGAAAAATTTCAAAATTTTTTACCATGGCATAAATATCAAAATTTTACATATTCTTTTTTTTTTTTCCAGTACTAAGGAAAAAAAATACCCCATAAAATTTTGAAAAAAAATTTAATTTTTTGTAAACCCAAAAAGCAATTTTTGTTAACATTGGGGGCTGAATCTAATCTAGACATTTTATATTTTTTAATATTCTAAATGTATTATTTTGTTTTATCTCTATCATTATCTTAATTTCTAAAGGAGGGGCAAAAACTTCATATTTAGAAATGAACAAATATTTATTTTAGTTAAAGTTTTTTTTTCCCCAAAAAACTTTTTAAATTTTTCCCCCATTATATTTTTTTCGGTTGGTTTTTTTTATACACAAAGATTATTTCCCCAAAAAGTTTTTTCGATGTAATAGTTAAAAATATAATTTTTGGGGAATATATACTTTTTGGATGGGATTTTTTTTGCACATTTTCATTTATTTTTTTATTTTGTTTTTCGAAAAAAAAAGGGTTTATAAAAAATTGTTGATTTTTTCTTTAGGAATAGTTCAAAAAAATTCATTTCTGCTCCAGATAATAAAAAAATTTTTTAATAAATTTTGTTGAAAAAAAAATCCTGAATTATTCAAGGGAGAATTAAAATTTGATTTTTAACAACTGAAAATCATGACTCTTTGAAAGGTTCCTGAAAAGGGGGGTAAAATTGATATCTTATATATATTTAATGGGCCCGAACAGGAAATTCATCTTTAAAAAGTATTAAGGATATAAAAAAATATTTATCTTTGAATTAACCCTTTCAAAAATTTTGCAATTTTTTTTTTTAAAACAAAAAACACAATTTTGGGAAACAAATGATTTTAGAGTTTGCTTATGCCTTTTTGAAATTTTTTTTATTTCTTAAAATCCTACATGTGATCTTTTTTTTTTAATTGTATCAACTTAAGAAAAATATATATAAAGCTCTTGTTTTATTTAGTAAAACCCTTTTATACATGTGTGTAAAATAGTTAAATGGTTTTTTTCCCTGAACAAGATATAAGATGTAAAAATTCTTTTCAATGAAAATGAGTGAGCTTTTAATTTTCCGTTCATAACAATTGAGAACGAAAAAAATATTGAAATTAGAAGCATTTGCGAATATGCGCACCCCTTTTATTTTTGTTCAAAACTAAAGACAAAAATTCTTCTGATTTTCATGTTAAGAAAGAATCCGTTTTGAGAGAGGTCAACAACTATAGTACCGTTTTTATGACATGGTCCAAAAGATTCAAGAATAGGGGATTCCTTTTGTCAAGAATAGGGGAGTGTTTCAAATACTAGAAAACAATCCTTCAAGTGATACTAAGGATTTTTTTTCTTTTATTTTTGCTGCTTCGCTACTGAAGTTCACTTCTTGTCTTAAATTTAGAATCATCAGCTTAGAAATCTTTTTTTTTATTATTATTAATCATTTCATTGTAAAAGATCTACAATTTTAATTAAATTACCTCAACGAGTTCGAAATAAGAAATATTACGACTTTTGTCCAGTGATTAATTATATAAAAATACTAGCCGTTATTCGCTCGAGCGAATAACGGCTAGTATTTGAACAGATCAATTGAATCGTTTCACTTGTTTAAAAAAATGTCCTCTGCTTACAACAAATGAATTCTATATTTATTACAATTGAAACGAAATGCTATAATTTTTCATCAATTAAAAAAAAAAAATTTGCGAAGTTTTTTTTTTGTATAACTGTGTTACTTAGAAAAAGCCACATTTTAAATTTCACTATGTGCAAAAAAAAAAAAAAATTCAAATGTACTTATTTAAATCCTTAATTCTCTTATCCTTATGAGAAAATAAAATAGTTTTAAAGGGTCAAAGAAAGAGTCAATTCTTGAAAACACTAATCTAGAATAAAATTTAAGTAATGATCAACACATATAATTTGCACAATATAGCCAATTAAAAACACATAAAAGCTATTTATAGATCACTTACATATTTTTCAAAAAATTTACAATGTCTTAAAATCAATCAAAATATTGAAAAATTAGGAATATATAATGTTTGCATTATTTTTATGTAGTTTGACACAGTTTAATATTAAAATATGTTCTGATATTAAAAACATTTGCAATAACTAATGTGTTTAAAAAAAGTTAAAGCCTTTTAGTAATTGAATTTAATAAGAGCGTTGCGCACAAAAGATGAAAAATGTACATGTCTGATTGATTAGCTATTAAATGACTTTTGGAAGAAAATTGTCCCATATTCAATACATCGCTAAAAATTATTCAGCATTTCTTAAACCTAAAATTGAAATTTTAAAATAGCAACAAAAGTTTTTTAATTAAAAAACAAAAAAATGAAAATTACAGTCTTTTTTACAAATTAATTTAACATTGAAATTTTTAACATGGGTTCTTTTGGCAGCAGACTTCAATTATATGCAGTCCCACCCCCCCAGCTGAACGTTTAATTTGATTTATTAACATCATTCGAGAAAAAGAGATCCCATTAGTGGGTTCTTGGTAAAAAAAGGGTTTTAACCCAGCTTATCTTCTGACTGTGGCCTAAAAAAGATGTTGAAATACTTTATAGAAGTAAAAAAAAGACGGAAAACTAAAATACTTTGTAGAATTTTTCTCAGAATTAGACTTAAAAGGTCTGTACTGGGGAAATCTGTCATGAACGCAGTCTTTAATGCATGAAAAAGAAAACAAGTAAAATTAAAAAAAAAATTTTAAAGGAAAATTTACTTTTTAATGGATGAATAAAAAAATATTTTTTTTAATTGAAAATTTTGAACAAGAAAATATATAAGGAGAGAGTGAACTAATAGTAGGAATTGAAAAGAGCGATTTGTTCCATTGTAACAATGCAACCCCGGGTTTGGTGTTTGTTGGGGTTTTTACGCCAACTTTTGTCATTGTTTTAACAGTTACAGTCGAATGAAGATGAATCTAAGTTGACGTCGAAAACCGGTAATTAACTTAATTAAATTTAATTAATTTAATGTTTGAAAAAATTGTATTAACATCAAGTGTTATTCACTACAAGTTTAAAAATTTTTATTTGAACTTGATTGGATGAATTGAAAGTATTTTACTAACGATTGAAAACTTGAACAAGATAGAAATATAAGTATATAGAGAGAGTGAATTAATAGTAGGAATTGAATGAAAAGGACTGATTTTAAAGCATTAAAAAAAACCCAAACTTTATTTAAAAAAAAGGAGATACTGAATGAAATAAACTGACTAATTTGAATATAGCAAATTGTTTTAAAATTTTTTTTTAAATTTAAATTTCAAAATTAAAATTTTGCAAAATTTTTGTATTGTTTTTAGTATAGCAATTATAAATCAAATAATAAATAGAATTTTTTCGATGTGATGTATTTACGAAATTCCAATACTTTAAAATTTAAACCTCATTAAATTCATTAGTTTTCTCCGAAAAAAAAAATTTCAAAGCGATTTTTCCTCCAAAAAGTACATAGGCCGCGGTAGCCGGGGGCCAGTCTCGACGGCGCCTTGTCACGAGTTCGAGCCCAGTACCACTAAAGACCCGCCGTAGGGAGCGATCACGTTAAATCTGTCGAGAGCCCAAACGCCCCCCCCTTTGGTGTGGTAGTTAAAGGGGGGGTGCCAGCTCAGGTGTCTTTCAGCCACTTGACTATGGTTAAAAAATTACGTCCAGCATAACAGGGACGTTAATTTTCACTCACTACTCCAAAATGAACACAAATATGTAGAGAGAGAGGCCTTTTTTTTTATTTGCTTTTAAATTAGTATTAATATACATAATTCAGCTTGCTTTTGGTATAAATATGTGTAGAAAAGTTTTGATAGGGAATTTTTTTTTTTTTCATATTTTTTTTAAAAAAATGACACCTTTAAATTAAAGGATGTTTTTAATTTCCAAAAGAACAGATGACTTGGGCCACAAATAATTTTTTTCTAAACTCAGTGGCGCAACACCCATGAGGGCCAGGCCCATGTGCCCATTTCAGTATCATGACCATTGGGCGCTGAGGTGCGAGCGTTTCCCGATCAGGTGGTCAGTCGGGCCCCGGAAACAGAATATTTTTTTGACAAAATCTTAACTTTTCACCAGATCAAATAGCAATATAAAACGTCAGAATTAGCCTGTTTACAAAAAAAAAAAAATCATCTCTAATTTTTAAAAAAATAATTCATTAAATTTATTTTTTTAAAATAAATATATTAAAAAATTTTTTTAAAAATACTATACGCATATTAAAATAAATTTTATGTATAACTTATTATGTTATAGAAAATAAATATTGTAAAGTGTAAACAGGTAAAAAGAATCTAAAGATAATTTTATTACAATTATTCCAGTAATACAAGGATTCTTTTTAAACTTTTGTTTTATACCAGCAAAAAACCGAAAATTTATTTTTTTTTTTTCTATATATTTCATAGTAAACATAGTATGTAATAAAAAATAAAGAAAATAAGGGGGGGGAAATACTTTTAATTTTAAAAATTTTGAAATTTTACTTCAAATAGAATCTTATATGTAAAAGTAAATATATTTTAATATACAAACAAATTTTTTTTTAATTTTTTAAAATTTTTCAACAAACCTCAAATTATTATTTTAAGAAAAAATCAAAAGTTTTAATCAGAAATCCCCAAAAACCAACTTTAAAAATTTATTTTTTTTTTTTTTTTTCTCGGGTAAAAGGTGTAATTGGATTTCGGATTTTTTTATGTTGGGGAAAAAACCACAAAACCCCCTGTAACTCATTTATTCTACCCCGTGTGAACCCGGGGGGGTGAAGATCAAATAGACGGAAGCCAATTTGAATGATACTTCCCCCTTATAGTGATTTTGGCGTATTTTGAATTGGTTAAGACCTCGAATATTGAAGATTTCCCCTTATTATAAATATATAAAAAATTAACATACCCTGGAACAGTAGTTTCAAAAAAAAGGAATCGAACATAAAAATTTTCAGAGAAAAATTTTAATTTTTAATTTTCGGGGAAAATTTAAATCGGCTGGGAAATAAAGAAATAAAAGGCTCAATTTAAAATTTAAAAGATACAGGGGCTTTTGGTTAAAAAGGAAAACGAAGTACTTTGTTTAAAAATTTTCGCTACCCAAAATGGGCGTGGCCCATTTTCAACGTTTTTAAAAAAATTTTTAAAGGCTTTTTTAATTTTACTCTAGAGGTTAAAGAAGGTATTTTAAAAAGGGTTTTTAAAACTTACAATTTTGAAAAATCCCAAAGTAAAAAATTTTGGTTTTTAAACTTCCAAACCCCTTAAAAAAAGGGTTTTTTTATTTTTTTTAAAGAATTTAAAAAAGCTTTTTTTTCTCACAAAATTTTTTTTATTTTAATTTTTTTTTTTATTTTTAACTTTTCGCGGGAAAATTTTTCCAGTCTGTTCATCCACCAATGCCCCGGGCAACGCTTGCTGGTTGAATTTGAACAGGCTACCCCCAGGGTACTAATTTTTTTCCCCCCGGCCACGAAATATGAAAAGTTTTTTTTCCCCTTGGCCGAAACAAGGGGTAATGGGGAGGGGGAATAAACACTGAAAGGGCCAAAACAACTTTAAAAACAAAGCAAAATATTAAAACCCCTTTTTTTTTTTGTTTTTTACTTATAATACTATTTTTTTAAAAAAAAAAAAAAAAAAAAATTTTTTTTAATCTGTAATTTTAAACCTTTTTTTTCAATCTTGTGAGAATTGGGATAATACTATTCTACAAAGGGGGAAATTTTTCGGTTATCTTTTATAAATGATGAATTTATTAAATTTTTAAATTTTTAAAAAATTTGAGTTTTTTTTGAAAAAAACCTAAAAAAGTTTTCGGCATTTTATTTTTTAAAAGGAAAGAATTTTTTAAATTAAAAAAATTAAAGGAAAAAATTTTTTCAGAACGATTTGGAAATCGGGCCTTAAAAAAAGGGTTCTTTTTTTGACTCATTTTAGAAAAAATCTAGATAAAATTGTTTATTCTCTTTGTTTGATTTTAACCGTAGTATTTTTTTAAATTCATATATAATCCTAGTGTCCCTAAAGTAATGGTAGCATTTTTTAATTCTTTTATTTCTATTCTTTTCGTAGTTTTGCTAAGTGCTACTATTCAGCCATTCCCATGCTTTGAATTTGCATTTGGGTCCAGAATCTGGCAATAAAAAACTTGTTTATTGTACTAACATCATAAGATTTGACACGCGCACTGCAATTTTTAGGTAAGTTACCTTTTTCTTGAAATGGATTTAAATATTCGATCCATTATTTTCAATTGGTTTTTGCTCAATGTTATAAAGGGGTTGGATTGCCAAAAAACATGTTCAACTCCACTTTTATTTAAATTATTTAATATGTAAGAGCTGTCTTAAGCTAGCGGGTGGATGCTGTTCTAGGATTTTACCCATGTATTTACTTAATTTACATACCGTCAGATATAAAGTTACATCAACTGGTACTGTAGTTCAGAATTGCGAAATCTCAATCGACTGCCAAATTAAAACTTATATTTTTGTGCGATTCTGACCGATTCCCTTGACTCTTTTCCTTTAATATTATCTTTAGTTAATTAGTTATTCATGCGAAAATCAGTAATTCAAAGAAAATTTTGAGAATTGTTTTTATAATGTAAATATTGTATTAAACTAAACCTTCGGTCAAATGCAATGCATTTCAGTCTTATGAATTAATGCTCCTCATATTGTACAGAAGTCATTATAAATCATTATGAAGTAAATTACTGCAAACGAATTTTTGTGTTTTTTGTGCAGTCAATCATATTAAGAAATTTTTAAAGAACAAAATCACACATCGGAAGGAACAGAAACGCGTTTTTGTTTAAAATATCTTGCAGATTGAATTTAAATATTGGTTTAATCAATTTAATCAAAGCTACTTATTTTTAAAAGATTAGTTTTTTAATGCTTAAAAATCACTCACTTTCATTTTCCTTATTTTATACATTAGAAAACTGCAATTTTTGACACCTATGCAATATATTCCTGTGTATAAAGATCTATATTCTGGTGAAAAATTCTAGATAGTATGCAGTTTTCACAACAACTTTTATTTCATAGAAGACATTTTTGTAGGTTTTATATTTGTTAAAGTGCTACAACAAGTAAATGAGTCATGAGCTCAAAATTCTCAAGTTATGTTGTGTGTAAAGAGAATACTAGTTAGTTACGTTTCACTTGAGGGGCCTTCATTTGACTGTGTGTGTGCCGAAAGAACTTATGTTACTAAACTTATAATTTGAAACGAAAAACGACTGAAATTTTTATTCATTGTTTGTTATTCATTGTCAAATCGTTATTTATTAAAATTGACTTTTTGATTAGTATTAATTAGACGATAAATATTAGGCTCAAGAAATCTTGAATAATTTTCTGTGACACCAAAGCTTAAAAATTTGTATAAATACACAAAATATATAGTAAAAAATTTCAGTTCATGCATACAGCAGATTTATACAATAAAGAATACACAATTTAGTAAAAATTGTCATTTTCTGTGTTACAACATCTTTTTAGCTAAACATGTCTGAGGACTTTTTCAAAAATTTCACATAAAGAATAAGAACACACAAGAATATATATGAAATATATAGTAAAAATTTCCAGTCATGCATACAGTAGATTTATACAAAAGAAAATACATAATTTAATAAAAATTGTGATTTTCTGTTTACGAAATCTCTGCATTTTAGCTAAAAATGTCTGAGAATTTACATGATTTTCCACAAATTCTGTGTCGAAAGAATTTTCAGTGTTGTGATGCATTACTTACATCAAAGTTAACCATAAAACATCTTTAATGCCTTGTAATAATGTATCAATATGTAATAGTAATGATTTGTAAACATGTGATCATACGACATTTCGAAAGTTTTCATTATGGTTTTTATGTTAATATACTCGCAACTTCCTAAAGTATCAGAATTTTCTATATGTTAGACAAGTGATTTCTAAAACAGCCATAAGACTCTTTTTTTTAAAAAAAATCTGAAATTCATTTATTTTTTTATGTATGTAACAAGCTTCTCGCAATGATAACAACAATATGTCTTTTGAAACTTTTTCTCAGAAACTATTAAACATTAAGACTTAAGATTTTGTCAATATATTGAATAAACCTTTATCTTTATACTTCATTGAAATTTTAAAAATAATTTGTTCAGTTTCTTTTTCAAAAAAAATAACGATAATTTTTGTAAATTATAATTAGGAATTTAATAAAAATTGTAATTTTTTTGTTATGACATGTGAATTTTCTTGCTAAATGGTGTAGAAATATTTCAAAAATTTTACTTCAAAATACACTAGTAAATATCCATGCATGCAGTAAGTAGGTTTAGGTAAAAATAACAGGAACAATTTCAAAAATAAAATTTTTAGAAAACAGTAAATTTTATAAAATCTTACCTTTTTAAAGTAAGTTCTACAAAAAAGTACTTCCTGTAATCCTTGTTATGTTTGTCTAAATATTTTATATTTAATTTTTTGTTAGTTAATAATTAAATTTTGAATCACACTCTAACCATAAGCTATAAAGTTCTCTCCAAAACCAAACACAGTTAAACTTGTAATTATTATACTGTTATCTTAAGTTAATGGTGTTTATAATAAATGAAAAAGATAAAGGCTTTGCTACTGTTTAAATAGCCTATATTGTCAATTTTATCTGTCAAAGTGGGCGTGATCACCAGCTGATGATTTTTTAATAGTCATTTTAAAATACTTCTAATTCATAAAATGGCTAGTATGTTATATCATTGGAAAGGTCTTGATTTGGAGATTTTAGAAATATCAAAAACTCGAAATCGATTTCCCAAAGGTTTTTACCCTACTGACTCTCCTTAGTAAAATAAGTTTTATAAATATATATACTAGTTTTTGATTGTATGGTTACATATCAGATTCTTGTTCTAATTTTAGATAATTAAATGCTGAAGTACCTCTGTTAACTACTCTGAAGATTAAAATAAACAAAAATTTGCTTTTAAGTTAACTAACATATTTTCCTTTTTTATGTACTCTATATAATTTTATTTAAAATAAACAAAAATTTGCTTTTAAGTATTTACATTCTTGTAGAAGTCTTCATCTATCCAAAATCCTTTTTGAAGAAGTTTCTTTTGTGAAGACAAAAGAAGACTTCGCTTTTGAAAACATTCTTCAATGTGGTCAGAACACATAATAAATTGTGAGATGTTTTGCAATCTCACGCTTCATGATGTTTTCAAAACACTCCAATTTTTTACCAGGATATTAGCAAATGATTTTTTCCCCTACAATCATCCTTTCTTTTACTGATCGAGTGACCATTTCAGCAAAATAAAACATTTTAAAAAGTAAAATGTAAGAGTGCAAGAGCAAAATAGTCGTAAGCAAGAGTAGTAAACAAACGACAGCATGTTCACATGACCCAGTCATCACATGATCATGACGTCGCATGAATTTAATCCATTGGGATTTATTTTTCAAAATTCATTAAAGGTATAAAAACTACTTATCTGCACTTACATATTCTACAAAAAAAGAATGCTTTTTAAAATCAATAAAAATAAAAATATTTGGAGTATAAAATAATTGCATTTTTTTATATAATTTTTTTTAATAATAAAATGTTTTCTGATGTGATAAATGCTGTAATAAACTAATTTGTCCAAATAATGTAAAAGTAATTCTTTTATTTGAATACTGTCTTGTTTTCTATGCATGCAACACGAAAATAAATTAAACAAAACTAAAAATTTTAAAGTGACTAATAAATGAAAAATAGCACATTAATTTTCTTATGAATATATGCATATTAAGAATTTAAGTAGATGGAATCTCTCTCTCTTTTTGATTATGAAATTCAAAATGTTGCTGATATTTTTTAACTAAGAAGTAATAATGAAGGGGGAGGAAAAGAATTTAAAGAAAAAGGAATTACTGATTGAGGTGACAAGTACAGAGTTTCGTTTTAATTGTAATAAATATAGATACTTACAGAACTTCATATGACAACTAGCTGCATGGCCCGGTGTTGCACAGGCTTTCTCTGCTTTTAACAATTTTCCCTTTCCTTCACAAAATCAGCACTTATAATACTCTTTTTCAAAATGACTTCCACCCACCCCCTCTGCTTAGCCCGGTGTTGCTCGGACTTTTACCGAGTGTACAACTTTAAATTCCCTGTTTCGAAATTTTTTCACTGCTTTTCTTTTCAAACAGTTTTCTTTCCCCTCGTCATTGGACGAACATTTTTAAATGCATAACATATTGTCATGGAAATTCCCCTTCCCATCTCGCTATCAGCCATTCCTGGTATGTGTGTGTGATTTCTATATTAACGTCATTACAAAATTCTCGTGGAAATTTCCCACAATTAATTATTACTGCCCTTTAAAAATTTTGGCTACCCCTGAAGACCGGCTGTTGAATCTGTCAAAGGTTTAAATGTCTTAGCATTGGGGTTGTATGGTAGTTAAGAGAGATGGGTGTCAATTCAAGTCTCATCTCTCATCTTCACTTGACAATGGTTCAAAATGTCGAGGTGCGTCGCCAAAAGCTCTCGAGTAAGTGAACAGTGAGATTTTAATATTCACTTACTCACTTTGCAACTTTTTAGGCCCCGGAAAAGAAAATGTATCTTTTTAAAAATAATTGTATGTTGAAAAAAGTAGATATTTTTATGATTACAAAATTTCGCAACTATATTGAATGTTGAATTAAAATCGTGAGCATTTTTTTAAATGTTCGATACACGTGAAAAAAGCCTCATGCAATTATTTTTATAAATGAAGATGTTATAAAAAATTTGAATTTGATAAGTAGTTATTAAATATTTAAAATTTGAGTATTTCTTAAAAATTCGTAAAAGAAGTTTTCGGCATTTTATTTTTTAAATCACTAACTTAAAAGATCAAAGTATGAGTTTTTTAAAAATCATTTTCATATAAATGCATCAATATTGATTCATTTTTGAAAAAATTATAAAATATATAAAACATTGTTGTTTTGTAAAAAAACAAGTAATATGAAAAAAAAATTTTTTAGTGAATTGTTACTTAGATCATCAAAGAGAAATTTTATTTTAGCTACTTTTTATTTAATAGTTACAATTAATATAAATATGTATATACATATGACAGAATCACAACATTAAGTGGTATTTAATTTTTCTGAATTTAATTCTGAATTAATTTTTTTAAAATTTCAACTGAATGCTTTAAAGCATGAGAAAAGAACCTTTTCAAGTTTTGACACAAGTCGCCAAAAATGATGCCAACGTAGCTGTATTTGTAATTATTTGAATAATTAGTTTTAATCAATTATTTTTTATTAATTGTAATCAAATTATTGTATTGACATCCAAAACAATCATGTATATAAAATTTCAGCTCAATTAACCGCTTTAAAATGTATTTTATTAACGATTGAAAATTCTACCAAGGTAAATAAATATATAGAGAGTGTGAGCTAATAGTAGGAATTGAAAAAATAATTAACTGAAATGTTTTGTGTATGTGTAGTATAACAATAGAACTGTTTTGAGCTAAATTATATTAACTGATTGTGTTAAATTTTGACTCAAAATTATCAATGCATTATTACAAAATTTTAATTACTTATGTGTGTGTATGACAAGTATTTCTTTTGGTCAATTTTATATAATGACTATGATGAAATACTTTGTGTAACAATGTAAATATCTATTATCTTTTAGAGAATTGCAAATGTTTTTTTTTTTTTCCTTCTTTTTTTTTAAAAAAAAGAAAAGACGTATCAATTTGTTTATAAATTTCTTGTACAAAGTACTAGGTCCCGTTTATGTACACTTTTTTATATCAGTTTCCACTTCTTTTAAACAATTTTATCTGTTCACCTAAAAATATTTTGAATTAATCTGTAAGCTGTTATGAGTATCCTCATAACTCATTTTTTCCCCATGAAAATATGTTTCACATAGTTAGGTTCCTTTAATAGCATCCCTGTTTGTTGAAGACAATGTGTGAAAAGGAAGGGGTTTGAGGGTTCAAATCTCACTCATAGGGCAACAGATTTTTAGCATAGAGGTTACATCTCAGTGCTTTTGTCTTTTTTTTTTTTTTTGAAAAAATATAATCCTTCCTGTAAAAGTAGTCCACTATCCAAGTAATTAAATGTATAAAGTTTTGATGAGGAATTTTTACCATTGAATTTTAAAAAATTAGGTTTGAGAAAATTGCAATTTATGTAAAACACTCGGGTTTAAAAAAAATTGAAAAAGGATTATTGTTATAATCACCATCATTGGAATAAGCAACTAATAATTTTTTAAATTTTGGGATCATCAGCAATAAGAAAAAAAAGCTAAATATTAATGTTTTTTAATTAATATAATTTTCAATGTGAATGGTTTACTAACAATAAAAAAAATAATTTACAGAGAAAAAAAGAAATATTTTACTTGTAAATTATTTTTAACTGAGATTAGAATAATTAAAACGTTATATCATTATGTAAACTTTTGAAAACTATTATTATTCAGAAACTTTAAAATCATTCCAGTTATTCCGAATTCAGATAATCTTCACTGTGCAAGTACCTATTAATTCCTGTACATATTTCAATAATGTTACTGCAAAAATGTTTTATTCATCACTACAAACTATTTTATCCTATTTTCTCCAGGTTCACTCATGTTAAATCAAAATTGGTAAATTCCTAGTACAGCCCACTGCTGTATTTCGCAACAAACGTTTTTCGCCAAATGGCGCCGAGGAAAAAACCCTTGTTTTTTAAAATGGTGTCAGAGACGAAAACAAGAGGGGAAAACGTGATTTTGAAAGTGGCCTCAATAGACGAAAAATGTCGAAAAAACTTGGTTAAATCAGAATAACATCTGACTTTGAAAAAAAATAATTTGTAGCTTTTAAAGTTTTGAATGCAAGAGATACATGCTTGTAAACTTCTTAGTAAAATGTTTGTACATTGAGTTCTGATTCTAGTAATGTAGGATGTTGCGTAAGGGATAAAATTGGCCTTTGTACTAATATATTGTTTAAAATTATGTCTGACCTGTAGCTTTTTGGTTACTCTTAATCGTGACAATAATTCTAACTAAAAATAAAACAAATAAAATAAAAACGTAGGAAATGCTTTTTTTTTTTCTTCTTTATTTTATGTGTGCTTATTGCTTTGTGTGTATTATGGTACATACTCCTTTTGAATTCTCTTCCAAGAAGGCATTCCATCACTATTCCTTTAGTTATTATTATATTACTTATGTTAACCTGATCATAACTGTAATGTATTATTTGAATGTATATTAAGTAACTAATATTTAATCTAAATTTTCGATTTTTTGTTTGATTTAACAAAAATGTTATCTGAAAAATTACTAATTCTTTCAGATCTCAAAATAAAATTTCTTATCTCATTCATTTAAGCAGTGATGTAGATCTGAGTTAATTATTTTTTTTTAATCATGAATTATTATGTAGAAAAAAAATTCTATTAGCATGTTTAACATATTGAAGAATTCTTTTTTTTTTCTTTTACAGAAGAATGTTACTGTAAATTCATGTTCTAAACAAGAGCGCAAGACCCATTTTCTTCATTATAGATTTTAAATAGTGATTTATGTCATCACATCTGTGAAAAAAACTTGCACGTTTGAAATGAGCAAAATGGCTTTCTCTCTAGATCATAACTCAAGGAATCATTTACTTGTTCATGATAGTAAAAAGCTTCATATTTGTGAACTATGCAACAAAGGTTTTTCTCAGTTTTTTCTATTAAAAAGACATGTACTTTATCATACCAATGAAAAGCCATTTATTTGTGAAATATGCAGCAAGGGTTTTTCCGAAAGTGGTCATTTAAAAACACACTTACGTATTCATACCAAGGAAAGGCCTTATGTTTGTGAAATATGCAACAAGGGTTTTTCTGATCAGAGTAATTTAAAAAAACATTTGCGAATTCATACCAGCAAAGAAAGACATAAGGAAAAGCTTTATGTTTGTGAAATTTGCAACAAGGCCTTCTCGGAAAATCGGTATTTAAAAAAACATTTACGAATTCATACCATGGAAAAGCCTTATGTTTGTGAAAGATGCAACAAGAGTTTCTCTCGAAATGATGAATTAAAAAAACATTTGCGAATTCATACCAAGGAAAAGCCTTATGTTTGTGAAATGTGCTACAAGGCGTTCTCTCAAAATTGTCATTTAAAAAGACATTTACGAATTCATACCAGCAAAGAAAGTCATAAGGAAAAGCCTTATGTGTGTGAAATTTGCAACAAGGCCTTCAATGAAAATTGGCATTTAAAAAGACATTTACGAATTCATACCAAGGAAAAACCTCATGTTTGTGAAATGTGCAACAAGGCTTTCTCTCAAAACAATGGATTAAAAAAACATTTACGAATTCATTCCCAGCCTTATGTTTGTGAAACGTGAGACAAGATTTTTTTTAAAAAAACAGTGATTTAAAGGTACATGTACATGTGAAGGGAAAAGCTTTATGCTTGCAAAATGTGCTACTGAGTTTTCTGTGAGACTGGGCCTTTCAAAGTACATTTCCATATGGATAGGAAGGAAAAATCATATGTTTTTGAAATATGCAATATTGTTTTCTTTTAAGTCATAATTGAAAAAGATGCCTTATTTTTAAAAGCAAAGAAAAATCTTTACTCTGGAATGTTTATATAAGTATAATATATATGTCTCTCTCTCTCTCTTCTGTTGTAACTTTAACCCTCCTGTGATTTCCACGGACAATGTAGATGTAGCAAAATTTGCACAACCTGCGATTTCTGAGGGCATGCATTTGTATACAGCTGTTTACAACCTGTATATAAATTACTGTATACTATTTAGCGGTACAACTTGTGCTGTTCCTTTTTATGTTTTATTTTATGTTCATATTTTTATGATCTAATTTTTATTTTAAAATAAAAACTATTTTTTACAATTTTTTTTTTGTATATTTTAACTCAAAAATGTAGATTTGAAATACGTAATAAAAAAAATATGCAGTTTTTGAACCTGCTTTGATAAAATAACTACACAGCGAGAGGGTTAATAATGACTTATGTTTTTGTAACTAACTGAAAACCTTTTGTACATGTGTTTCCTAAAGTCTTCTTTTTTATGTAGTTTGATATTTTACTCACATTATTTTAAGACATATAGGTTTTTTGTACAAATATTATCATTGTTTTTATTGCAAGATTTTTGAAATAGAAATATATTTCCTACTTGATTATGACTTGTATATTTTTAAATGAGGAAACAAAAAGAAAAGTAAAATATTGATATTATTGTAATTGCACTATAAAGTTATATGTGATATTCTCACATAGCATTAAATGAAAAATGAATATCAATTTAAGTTTTTAAACCTAAAAATTTATGAATCACTTGGATATTTGATAAAAAAAAATGCTTTTAAATGTGAGTATATTATAACTGATCTGCATATTTTTTAAAATCATTTTGTATTATCAATCTAAAATATAAGGATATACTTTCAATGCATTATAACTTCTGTTAAAAAAAAGAAATATATTTTTTATTTTAGAAATTCATTTTTTTCTCTTATGAAGATGGATTCTTCCTTTGAAAAGGTTTCATGTCAAGTGTCTGGCGAATTAGAATATATGGTTTCTTGTTATAGGTACTTTGAAAGGTATTTTGATAGTTGGATCTCAAGAAAATTTATAAAATATTAAAAACAACTAGATATTTGTGCTGCATCGTTTAAGTTCCATGAAAATTTCAGACTTATCAATTGTTTCATTATGTTGTAAATTAGCATCGAATTAAAAGGAATTATATTTTTGACTGTTCAATAGGCAAAATCATGCAATACTGTTCATTAAATATCAATTGGTTAATTTACTCCATTTTAAGGAGACAGGTAAATTCTTCAATTACTTTTAATTGACATAACTGTAAAAAAAAACGTTTGATGAATAATAAATTAAATAAATTCGCTTATCTTCCCAAAATGTGCCTTTTTAAAACGTGTTTAGGTAGGTTGCTATTTGAAACTTGTGGGTAATATCAAAGGATGCTTTTCATCAATGGGCAAATTACAAAATTCTAGCCTTCCTCCTAATCTTATGTGAGTCCATTTTCATCTAAATAAGGCATGTAATTATATAATGGGGATTCCTTTTCTATTTTATTATCTTTTAATGATTTGAGTTCTTCAGAGAAGAATTTTTCTTGTTCAACTTGTATCCGAAATCATTCAGCTTCCGATAACTCTTCACTTGTTAGGGGACCATGTAATACATTGGATTTTTTTGAATACCGTAATAAATCATTTCAGCCACGCGGTAATTCTTAAAAATTTTTCTAAATTGCTATATTTGGAGATGTTAAATAGATTTTTTCGTTCTTCCATAATACATTCATGCTAAACAATATCGTTAGATTTTCTATATTCTAAAACAGTTGAATTATAGCTATCTTCGTTCTTAGATTCAGGCCAAAATTCTGGAGGAAGTCTGAGCCATTCTAGACCTTGTAACCAAAAGGTGTCATTTAGCAATCTGGAAATTTTCACTCCTCTAGATGCAATGTCAGCCGGATTTTGATTGCGAGGGC
This sequence comes from Trichonephila inaurata madagascariensis, assembly GCA_019973955.1. NCBI lineage: Eukaryota > Metazoa > Arthropoda > Arachnida > Araneae > Nephilidae > Trichonephila > Trichonephila inaurata. The sequence continues at coordinate 341,247 of BMAV01023408.1, read as the reverse complement.
AATGATCAGTTTCTGAATTCCTTGAATTCAATTTTTGATGAATGGCTTGAATTTTTCAGGTTGCCCTCGAACCCAAAAATATGTTACTTTCGAATCTGTCTAAAAGAAACAAGGAATATCGAGTTTTAGAGCTTTCAAAATGTTGCTGCTTAATCTCGCTGACAGTAAAGCACCCATTAATTCCAATCTTGGGAGCGTCAAGTTTTCAAAGGAGCTATTTTGTTCTTAGAAGCAACAAATGATGTTAGAATTTGTTTATTAGATAATGTCACATGGAGATAAGCTACTGTTCCATATGCCTTTGTGCTGGCATCAGAAGAAAAGGTGAAGTTCGAGTGTTTCAAAATTGTTCACCAAAGGGTCAGCGTAGTATTCAGAAGTCAGTTAACTAGGAAACATCTTCACACCAATCAGCCCAAAGGGAAATTATGTCATGAGAAAGACTTTCCTCACTTTGAGTCACTATCACAGAGAGAGACTAAATACCCTATTTCAAATAATTTTGTTATACCTCTCGATATTCAAGGAACAAATAAGGATTTTTCTGGAATCGCTTTCTAAGCCGCGTAAATCTCTTCTCAACAATTTCCCTATCATTCAATTCAGGCGCTTCTAACTTCCACGGTAACCATACTCTATATCGTTAAGATTTTTCATCGTATTTAAAATTTGATTCGAAGTTCTTCATTATTTGATTTTCAGAGACGTCAGATTCTTGTTTAGTGTCGATTAAACAGGAGACTTCAAGACCCCAAAATTTCTTTAGTTGATCCGAACTCAAATTTTCTTGAACTATTACCATTAGAGCAAGCGATGTTTGATTTTCGGTGTTTCGACCCTGAAGACACGAGCCGAAGATGGTTTCAACCGCAACTAACTTCTTACCCAAATGTTTAATTTTTCCAGTAACTACATCGTAGTAATAGTCTGCTCCGATTAGTATTGTAATGGGCTCTTGACAATCTGGTGAGTCTGCGAGGACTAAATTTTCTAACTGAACTGCTTGTGGAATATTGTCTTATTCAGGAGGGGGATATTTGCCGCCGAAATTTGATTGGTAACCAAAGTGTATCTATGTCTGTTTTCAAATTTGGCAAATCCTTATTTTTTAAAGAGCTAATGTAACTACATAATAATCTTTTTCTGTGGGAGTTTTATAAAACTTAATCAGCCACAATCTTTGGAATTATGTTCTAATTTTACGGTACATGTTTGCAAGAAAATTTTATTTTGTTTTTTGTAAGAAACTGTTGAGACGACTGTGTATCCTGAGAATGCTTCCTTCCCTTCTGATTCAGTATATGCTTATTTTCATTAATTAACTTAGATTTAGAACAAATTGTTTCGTTGTGTCTACCATTGCTAATTCAGTAAGTCATATTTGATAGAAAAAAATTTTATACAATGTTTTGGTCTCAGACACAAGAAACATTTCTCCTGTTCAGGACTAATCCTAGCAGGTGTGCACCGCACGTGGGTGGCCACAGGCCGCATATGGTCCTATCAAACAAGCAAAAAAAATTTTCGAATTTCTCAAAATAAAACTTATAATAAGCTGAATAAATATGTGTGTGTGCTGAATTTCAAATAGTTATTGAAAAATCAAAATAAGTTTTGGTTTCCCAATAGCATAACACAGTTTAAAAAAAGTGGAATGTTAATGCATAGTGTGCTGGTCCATTGTCCATCAATGTCTACTATTTACACATATCCTTCATTTGATATCAAATTTCGTGGCAGAACTGGCAATACCATTACAGGGGGAAAAAAATTATTTTTGTTTATCAGCGGCACTGGCAGTGCACTGTGGGTCGATGCTTAACAAAGGCATAGGAGGGTTTAAATTCAATATGCATTTGGGGAAATTAAAAGTTTTTAATTTAATAATATAGCCTTACAAAATTTAGAAAAACAAAATAGAGAAAAAAAAGTGATTTTTGTGTCAATAGTTTTACAGCGCTTATAAACAATGCTCGTTTTCCTTTTTAGTGTAAGTGTTATACCTCTATTAAAAAGTAGTTTCTTGTGATTTTTTTATTTGGTATCCAGTAATTTGAGAAAAAATCTTGCAGCTTCTTTTGAATGATTTTCATCACAAAGCCTTTTTAAAAAACACTTCAATATTCACACAGTATTATTAATGTTAGCGAAGTTTGCCGAAATTCTTAATTTTATTTTATGTTGTGTGTGTTGGTACTTAATGGAACTTTAGTACTGTGTTTAAAATAAATTAAAAGTAAAAAAACTTTTATAAAAACAAGCTTTTATTTAAATGCTCTAAGAAGAATAAAATAAACTTTTCTCTTAAAACTTTTTTTGCTATCAACTTATAGCGTCATCACACAATTCATGATATAAAAGCTTGTGTTTAATATAGAAGCTTTAATAAGTTTTAAAAGTTAGGATGAGAATGCCTTCCGAGCAACGGGGAATGTCTCGAAAAGAAAGGAAAGGATCTCCGAAGACTTAGAACACTTGAAAACGTGGAACGAATTCATGTGTCAATTCAGACTGGTATGTGACAATGATTCAACTATTCTTCTTACACTCTCCAAGAAAGGGGTCTTGATAACGTGTAGTTACAACAAGATTGTGT
>BMAV01023408.1:283251-328651 GCA_019973955.1 Trichonephila inaurata madagascariensis | reverse complement strand
GCAATGCATATTTTGTTAATGTTATGTTGTCTAATTTGAATGTTTATAACAGGGTTCCTTTAATATGTGTTATAAATTATTTGAGCTAGCTACAGAGAAATTTATTCGTAGCAGATAATCGTATTTTAATCTCACACAAATAAATGAAAATGCTAATTTTTTCGAAGCATAAAATGTAGGTAGTTGCATTTGAAAAACAACGCTTGTAGCAATTGGGTTTTTAAGAAACTATTGATTATTTGAATTAGGAGATAGGTTAATGAAATCTCATAGATATAGTGGCGCACACAAGGGGGGTGTCCATGGGGGCCGGACACCCCCATAGCCCTTGATTTTATTTTCGATTGGTTATAATTCTATCCATATATTACGTAAAATTTAATTATGTAATTGTTATTAATAATTAATTTTATTAATTAATGCTAAATATTTATTCAATAATTAATTTTGTATTGTTTTTTTTCCTGAAAATTGACAAAATCAAAAGAATATGTTGTGCGGCGTATTCGAGCATGATACCAAAATGGTGGACTTTCTACCCTGCCCCCCCCCCCTCATTGAAAAATTTTCGTGTGCGCTACTGCATAGATATATGTAGTGAATGTAATATAAGCGTCTATGAAAATTTTTAACAAACTCTTTTCATGTAGTACATCCATTTTGAAAATATGTAGTTCATTTTTCAAGACAAGATTGAATTAAAGCTCTTTTAGAAGCAACCCGAAAGATGTTGGGTGTAATTTTGAGTCACAATCAAGCAACGTGAACAGCATTGTGGGAGGGAGGTTTAAATACATGTACATTAGTTATATCGACTTCGGCTCCTGAGAAATGTAATGGGCACATCAGTCCCACCATACAACATTCTTTGAAAATATGAAATCCGAACCCACATGCTATTAGTTTCTCAACTAATTTTCTACTACGGTCCTTGTAATACTTTTTAAATGAAGCAACAGCAAAAAAATTTGGAATTAAAACGTGTTTTACATGCATAAGAATGACATTTCGCTTTTTCAATAATTATAGAATTCTAAGCGAAAATTCTTTAGTACTTAAATCTGATTTCTTGCCTTGATCATTGGCTTTGTTTTCTTTAACAATAGGATAAAATCCAAATTTAGCTATCTGTTTTTGACTAAATCGTTATTATTGTATTTAACAGTTAGTGGTTTCTCAAGAAGCAATCTCAAAAATCTTACACCTTAAGTCAAATTTAGAATTATCAGTATTCAACTTAAATGACAACATACAAACTAAGGTGCATTATAAACGCCATTATATTAAAGATATTGATTCTAGAAATTGCATAGATTTTCATTGTTTCTCTGTTTTATTGTAATTGTAAATGTTTTTTTAGTAGGTTCTTTAATAAAATAATTTTAATAAGGGTAAAAGAATTAAAAGTCAAAGTTATGAGTATTCACTAATTCTTTTACTTTTCAGTAAATATGAATACAGTGCGAAACCATTTCTTCCCATCTGATCCTGCCATACCATCACGAGTAAAACATGAACCATGGATTAGAGTCTACTCAAAAAAATTTGAACCTTTATTCCTTAACCAGAAAGATTCCAACTCACATTCTGACAACTCCAGAGATGGAGAAAAAGAAAATTTCTGTGGAAAGTGGCTTTTATTTAATGATAAAGAACAAGATGAAGCAAGAGGCATGACACAGCATGACTATGCTTGGCAGGTTATAAAAAGACTCGTGGAAAAAGATGAACTGTACGCTGCAAAATGTTCAACAGCATGGGATGGTCAGTATGCTGCAAGACCAGGAAGTAATTCAGGAGTCATCTGCTGTTATACACTTGACTATACCAATAAACAAGAAGTTAAGAGAGTTGCAGATGCTATTCGACGAGTCTATTATTATCCAGAAAACATGTTCTATAAAACTGATAACGATACTCTTGCTGGAAAATACAAGTATTTAGGTGACAAATTCGTTTCGATTTATAAACATACTGTTGATAGTAAAATGTACGAAAGAGATTCTGTAATTAGATATAAATGGAATATAATAAATGTCGGAAACTAATATTAGAGAATAATAATTATTCAAATGTAGATCTGTATGGGGAACAGAAATTCGTAAATTGTAATTACATTTATTGTCTTAACAGAAAGTTTTTAATGTTTATTTAATTTATAATAAGTAATAAAATGAGTATAATATTATGTAATCATTCTCTTTATAATTGCAATACAAAATTAATTTTTAATTACACACAACTGGTCATTAAAATTGCCACATAAGAAACATAAATAATAAAATGGTTTTAAAAGAACAAATATATAATACTAGATATAAAAAGTGATTAAATTTTCCAAGATATTTGGTGTACAGATCCTGAGAAATCAGTACCCAGAATAACCATTTTTGGCACCAATAACAGTTCAATGTTGTAAAAATTTAATTTTCTGTGATTATGAAAAACCATTAAATTAAGAACCATTGGTATGTATATTTAAGAAAGACTTTTATAATAATATAGAGGTTCCTATCCATAACAATATTTAAAATCTTCAAAAGGCAGCACTAAACATTTCAAAATTATGACAGAAAATTCAAGAAAAAGGTAAAATCAAGTATCATAAAACATAATTTATAAAGTAGAGAAGTGATTTTAAAAACAATAGGATAGTGAAGCACATTATTAAAAAAAATAATAAAATAGTGTAATTTTGTGATATGTTGTATGAGAAAGAAGCATATATATATATACATAATAAATCAAAGGAATGATAGATAAAATTAAATATCCTACAAATCAGACAGAGTATAAATTCTGAAACAAAGAACCAAAAACAAGAAGCTTATAATAACAAAAAGTCAATTGCACAAAATAAAACTGTCACTAACTGCAGCCAGTGAAACAGGATTAATCTTGCTTAATAGGATCCTAACCTTCCCCTTCAGTAGAAAATATGTGCATATATATATTATATATAGTTCGAGAAAATAATGAAGCAAATAAACCAATCTGAATATCACTCAGGCCTAAAATTTGACCATGTTTTTAAACAGTATGCTACTAGAAAAGTAAAACAATTTGAATGAATATTCTATAAATGGAAATAATAGCAAAACGAATACAATTAAAAAGGGAAAACAAAAACTCAAAACATACCCAAAATTTCGGATATGTAAATTTAAAAAATATGACTAAGAAATCAATGCAGGGAATTGTGTTGACATCACAATTAGTGGATACACACTAAAGCTATAGCAGTATCTATATAATGTATTTGAAATTAATGGAATTTTTTTCAGAGAGAAAAAAAGGAAAAATTTGAAAGGATAAATGTAAAATTATGATAATCTATTATTTACTTATTTTTTATAAATATATGTTTATAGAAAGCAGGATGATCATGCTTTAAATAATATTTAGAAATATTTCTGCTATTATATTGAGTTTTTCTCTGTATATACATAAATATATGATCTATTCATTTTTTTCTTTGTAGCAGATTAAAAAAATACTTCTAGAGATTGAGGTGTGGAAATTTCTTTTCATTTATTATTATTACTTTTTAAAACATTACCAACTTTTAATAGAAAACCAAAGCTTCTGCATTATTTGTATCGAAATTGTTTTTTTATTTTTAAATATATAATTTGGATAAAAATTTTTAAAAATTAGGCGTATATATAAACTGTTATATATACACACCCTTAAGCTGCATTTGCTAAAATATTCTTATTGTTTAAATTATAACATAAGAATTATAAAACACATTTCATAAAAAGAAACTGTAAATTAATTGTGTATTATATTCGGATATTTTATTAGATGATGAAATTAAAAATTTGTACAAGCTTTGTTAGTTAATTTCTGTGAAATTTATCAAAACACAGATCAACATATAACTTTAAAAATTCTATTAAAAATAGTTAATAAATAAAGAAACAAGCAATGAATATTAAAAAAAAATTAAGTCAATTCCTGCTTTGGTTAATTATATTAAATAGTTACAATTAATATAAATATACATATGACAGAATCACAATATTAAGTGGTAAAATAGAAAGCTATTTTCCTTTCTATATATGGTGTTCGACTATTTTTTGTTCGTTTGTTACTATTTATTTATTAATTAAATTTAATTATTCTAATAATATAGTATAGTAAAAAAGAAATCACATTCTCAGAAATTAGGCCATCCCAGATGGGATTCGAACCCACGACTTTTGGATTAGAATTCCATTGCACTACAGGGACACAACGAACAATTTTCCTTTCTATATATGTTGTTGGACTATTATTAATGTTTGTTACTATTTATTCATTTTTTAATTTAATTAATGAATTAATATTTGAAAAAACTGTATTAACATCAAATGTCGTCCACTACAAGTATTAAAAAATGTATTTGAAGTTGAATGGATGAATAGAAAGTATTTTATTAATGATTGAAAATTTGGACAGTATATATATATATATATATATATATATATAGGGAGAGAATGAACTAATAGTAGGAATTTAAAAACAGCAGGAATCACTTGATGATGTAAACAGGGCTTTGATCCATAATTTTTTTTCGTTCCACCTAAAGTAATGGTTTTTGGTTCTGTTCCGAATGAATAATTTTATTTTATGTATATTCTCTTATTTGTACTAAAAATATATTCTATCACAAACAAAAAATGTAATTCTACCAAAATGTACAGGATTTTATTTATTTTTAATTAGAACACTATGTGAATTGATGAAATTAAAAACCAAGGGTGGCCAAACTTTTTGGTAAGAGTGCCACTATCTGATATTAAATCATTATGCATGTCAACTCCACCTTTTCCAATAAACAAAAAGATAAATAAAGATGAAAATATGTTACTTATTGGCTTATGGGATTTTTACGCAAACAGCATATATTTTTATCAAGTCTAAGTAGTAAAAATTTAAAAATAATATAATAAATACTTAGGTTTTTTTTTAATAAACTTTTTACTTAATTTTTATAAACTTTTTTACATATACAATAAAAAGGAGTCACTTTAAGCATTTAATTATAATTTATTACTAAACAGCTAGTAATTGCTTAATGTGGTTTTTGAAGTTGTATTTTTTTACCAAGTCATCTACATTAGGATTAGTTCTTGAAGAGAACAAAATTAGGTTGTTTTAGGCGTGAATCAGTTCATTTTGAGCAATATTATAATTTTATATATATATTATGCTTGTATTAGAAAGCATTTATTCACAAACTTATGTTGATCCAAAACTACAACAATATCCGACAGCCAAATTGCATAAATTTGGATCACTTGAGTTGAAATAAATTCCTCATATTTACTTTCAAGTCTAGTATGGTGCTGTAGGTTAATAATTCCAATTTGGATTCCAGGAGGGTAACAATTAATGTCTTGTAGAGAAATTGAAAAAGGATTTATGAAAAAAAACCCCACTTTTTTTATTGTCTTGAAAATTATCCAACCTAGCACTGAATGAATCCTGCAAAATGAATATTAAATTTTTAAATCTATTATAGCTTAGAGCATTATTAACTTTGGTAGATGGTTAATATTGCTTGTGTCCTGTTGTTTTCAAAATAGAGATAAAGGTACAAAAGTTTGTTTACAGAAGATATATAACCAACTAGAATAGGAATAAAATGCAATTTTTTCCCTGTAAGCTTCGATTTAAATTATTTAAAAGTCCCATAATATCAGTAAGAAAAGCTTAATTCCATAACCAGTTATCATTTTTGAGCAGCAAGCACTCACCAAGCAGTTCATTGTTTTCTTTCAGATATTTTAAAATATAATTCCTCAAATCTCGCGAGTGAGCTTCCTTTGGGAAATCAGCACACACAAGAAGGAGTATTCTTTACATGATAAATTTTCTATCATAACTCAATTAATTGAGTGTATTTAAAATAAATTGGGGTTTTTTTTTGTCTGAGACAACCACACTTTAACAAAATTGTAAAAAAAAAAAAAAAAAATTTATTTATTTATATATATTATTTTTAATTACAGTTTCAATAAGTCATCATGCGCCACTGTTTCAACTTCTCAGTGCCACACTGTGGCTCACATACCGTGGGTTGGCCACTCCTCATTTAAATGGTCTATACAAACATCCATTTATGATCAAGCATGTGGAGATGCGAAAAATATAACTCATACTGATATTTTTCTTAAAAAATCATCTAGTTCATTCAACAGAAATAAATCTGCCTTCTGCAAGTAATTTCATGTAAAACAGAAAAGTACTGGTAAACATTAAAACAGGAAATCGAGAAGCAATGTACATGTAATGATGATAATTATATGGTTCATGTTAAATTAGAAAATATTTATAAGTTGGTTACAATAACAAAATGACTGGATATATTAAATCGAAATTAATCAATATTTTTTTTGGTTCAGTTCCAGTTTTTGTTCTGACCAAAATAATGGTTTTTACCGGTTTTTGGTTCAGTTCTGGTTTGAAGTCCTGAACGTAAATAACACAGCATATTTGTACAGATGGAGCAAAATCATCATTGGACTCCAACAAAGGCGTAATATCAGAAATAATTTCAATTGCACCATACATTAAATGCATCGATTCTTGTATTCTTTGCTATATGCCTGTTCTAAAAAAAAATACTGAGTACTTTAAAAGATGTTTTAAATTATGATGGGAAAATGATAATTTTATAAAATGAAGAGAATTAAATTCAAGATTATTTACTTTACTATGCAAAGAATTAACCAGGGACTATATAGCCCTCATTTTATATTCAGAAGTCAGATGGTTATCATTAAAAAAAAATCTTGAATTAATTTTTTAAGTTAAAAGATGAAAGATGGAGCAAAATCAACATAAGTACCAAAATTATATGATGAAATAAGGCTGCAATATTTTTCCTATTTAGCAGACATGTTTGCCAGTTTAAATGTAGTAAACATATTTTTCAAGGACAGAAAGTACATATAAAAAAAGTAAAGAAAAAATGAATGCATGGGTTTTCAAACTTAATTTAGGATCATCATATGTCAGAATGAACTTGCATTACTTTGTAAAGTTCAATAGTTTTCTAAAATGAAACACAATAAAGCACCTTTCTCAATTGAAGAACAGTACATTCCTCAGAAGTAAAAACTAAGCATGAATGGATAAAAAAAAAATCTATTTGAATACTACCATAAACTTGCCAATGAAGGAGAGGGGGAACAACTACTCAATAAATTCGATATTAGAATCTAAATTTAAGCAAAAGCTCCAAAGCTTCTGGTAGCAAATTTACTTTCCATGCAGAATATGTAGAAATTTCTCAAACTATAAACATTTTAATGCCATGCAGGAAAACATATTTAAGAGGAAAATATTTCTGGTACTTATGCATTATTCCAACAATGCTAGTATTCAAAATAACTCACCAAATTAGCAACCCCTATTTTGCAAGTGTCGTATGAGCTGAATTGGCAACCATATGCTTCATTTCATAATGTTGCCAATAATACATATTTCTTAACATATATGACAATAGAAATATAGAAACAAATTAAACACAGAATATGAAATGCAGCAGCAGATAACTTCAACAAAGTAGATATTGACAGTTTGTGTGAAAAAAAATATAAGGACATCCCAGTCACTGAATATAATGCACTAATTATTGGTTTATTATTATTGGTTTATTTTCCTAGGAAAATGCTATTTATAATGCTCATAACAACTATCGATAGCTTGGCAACTACTTCTTGTTGCTAAAAAATTGCTTTCGCCAATTGACCACCCATTCTATACTTTAGCCAGTTTTTGAATAACACAGTCAAGTGATAAGAATAGTCATATAACATGCAACATTTCAAAAAAAATTATCAATTTTTCTTAATATTACATTATATACAACATTAGTGCCAATGTTTACATATCTTGTGGTATTGATGTACTATTGCAATAATGCCAAAGTTCAAGATAACTCACCAAGTTGGAAACCCCAATGTCATATGTGCTGAATTGGCAACTATGTACTTTGTTTCATATAATGTCGCCAATACAGTTGCGATAACATGTAAGTACCCCTCTTGTACATTCAAACCACTATCAAGAGAGGTCTGCTCTGAAATATTTCTTCATTCACAAAACTTCCACAACACATCACAAAAGGAGTTTAAAAAATCATCAAAACTCATAACATTTATTACTTATAACAAGATACTTTTTTACAATTATTTATGCAAAAATAGTCTTTCCTGACAACAATTCCTAAAGAAAAAAATTAAGTAAGGTATTATTCTTTCAATTTCATTTCAGACTTAGTTTTCTTCTTTTTATTTTCTTTTGCATTTAGTACTTCATTAATTGTCCGCTTCTGAGATGATGATGTTTCCAATGGTTTTGGAACCTTACAAACATTAACAATCCAGCCTTGATGCTTTGGTAACCTGAACATTCCAGTAAGAGACACATAACCACAACCTGTTTCATTACGAGTACGTGCATGTTTCAAAACTAATTTCCCAATTTTTCTGACTGAAGCTTCTGCTTGATTCTTTTGGAATCCAAAAAGAAGGGCCAAATTCATAACATCTTCAACTGACCTTAATTCCATATGTCGTGTTGCTCCACTAGAAACAAAAACATTCTTACCTTTCGTAACTTCAACTAGTTCTTGAGCTTTGCCTATAAGATTTCTTCTTGATGACTGGTTTCTTAAGCAAGGAGCATAAGTAATTTCGAAACAAATGTTTTTAGTTGTCGCTAAGCCAAGATAAGTTCTTTTCAGAAAATATCCTAAGTTTTCTGTCATGTTTATGGAAATAATGTCTACACCTGATAACGAACAAACATACTGCAACATTTTCTCGCCGATTGGTTGAAGAGCAACAATGTCATATTTTTTAGTGACAGGACTTTTGAAAAAATTATGACAATGAATGTTGTCTTCTATTGAAGCTGTTATTCTGTTTAAAACCCGAAACTCTTTTGTGCTTTTCATTTTGAAATCTATTACTTTGGGTTCTGGAATGGATAAATTTTTTCCAGACAGTTGACTTGAATCTACAATAGTATTGAGAGCCACAGTGCCATAACCCAATTCAAATGCTGTTTCCAATAAATGTTTCATTTCACCTTTTCCCGCCTTGGCATCAATTATTATATTTAGATCCATTGTTCACAACAGAAATATTTCCTAAAATATTAATTGCAAAATGCGCTTAAAAAAAATAATTCAACGCTACAATATAAACAAAACCCATGTGGTCATTGCAGTTATGGCATACAGTTAAATTTCCTTGTTATAAATAGTGTAAATCTAAGTGGCAGTGTGTTAACTTTCATAGATGGAATCAAAGATTTTTTTTTTCTTGTAATGTTGGCTTTAAAGGGCTTAAATTAAATCAGGGCCTCTACTTTTCTCTAGACATTTAAAACTTTTTTCTTACTCTTATTTAAAACAGAAGCTTTCTTACAAAGCACTGCCATTAAACCTAACTTTATCACAGAATTCGAGGTCAAAGATCATATTTAATAATTTTACCTTTTATCATCTGTAATCGGGTCTTTAGAGTAAAACAAATTAAAATTATTCAATATTATCCTTCTATAATGAAAATAATAATAATAAAATAATAAATTATTTGAATGAGGGGGAGAAAAACAATTCACTTAGGAGTTACATATCTGTTACACTGATTATGAAATCTCTAGAACTGAATATTGATTATTTTCGTTCCACTACCCCAGTGGTCAAGGTAACTGACTCGTGCTGGTGTGTCACGAGTTCGAGCCTAGTGCCACAGAAAACCTGCCATGTAGGGGGTGATTACGTTAAATCTTTCGAAGCTCAATCATCCACCCGTTGGTTTGAAATGGAAGTTAGGGGAGGGATGACACTAGGATATAGTTCTCGTCACTTAATCATAGCTCAAAATTACGGGGTTCGTCGCCAAAAGCCCTCGAATAGCTGAATAATATGAAGTTAATATTCACTCACTTCGTTCCAAATCTCGAAACAATACAAGTGGCTACGATAGCCTGGTGGTTAGGGTCACGGATTCATGACCGGCGGGGCATAAGTTCAAACCTAGTTCCCCTGAAGATCCCCGCTAATGGGGCTAGTGAACGTTAAATCTGTTGAGGCTAAATGTCCTCTTGTAGGCATTATGGCGAGATGTGAGAATCTAATTAAGGTTTAATCCACGCCATAAAAATAATAATTCATGATAGAAAAGGTTAAACATATTTTTAATTTACAATTACATTATGGAACATTATAAAAATTACTAACAAAATTACTTAGGTTAAAGCATGAAAATTGAATAAAGGGAAGAGGCGTGCTGATGTCTCGTACGAGCCAGGCAGAGAAGAAGGAACGAGTGAAACCGGAGAAAACAGGTCTTTTTAGTGTGTGCTCTTTTCAGCTCCCTTCTCTCTGCGCGCAGGCTGGATCTAGCTAAGAGAATTTAGGGAAGAGCCGTGACAAGCCACAGGCATGGTATGGAAGCTCGGAGAGGAAGTTGTCAGCTCCGTCAATTGACAATAGATAAAAATTATGAGGTCCGTCTCCATTAGCCCTCAGTGACCATGGTAGTCTATTGGTCAATGTCAGGGATTCGGGGTTGGCGTAAGAGAGTGAATATTTACGTCGCACTGTTTAGCTACACAAGGGCTTTTGTCGACTGACCTCGTAATTTTGAACCATGATCAAGAGACGAGATCGACTTCTGAGTTCTGGCACCTCCCTCTCCTAACTTCCACTCCACACAAACATTTCATCACCACGAATTAATGTGATGTTTGAGCCTCGACATATTTAACGTGCATCGGCCCCCTCTGTACAGTGGGTCTTCAGCGGTACAATGCTCGAACTCATGACACCCCGGCCAGTCACGAGTCCTTTACCTTGACCACTAGGCGTGGGTGGTGTGTCATGAGTTTGAGCCTTGTGCTGTTGAAGACCAGTGGTGTAGCTAAGTATCCAAAGGCCCTGGTGAAAAAGAGGCCCTATTTAGGTTGAGTATTATCTAGTAAAAATGTATAAATATTTTAAATATATGACGCTACTTTAACATCAGCTCTTCGCCGTGTTCTGCAGAACATATAGGAAAGCAGAGCTACATACTACCTACATGTATATGTATGAGTTTTCTTGTGGGAGTTCTAGTGACCTCCCAGGTTCAATTTCACACCACGACAGACCTATTCTAGAACAACTGTGAAGAGTTTAGAAACTGCTGGAACAACTGGAAGACGAGTAGTAACGTAATAGTAATTGAAAAGTGAACAAAAACGAACAAGATTTCAAATAATAACATAGGTATTAGGAAATAAAATTATATTTATTAATTAAAGGTTTATTATATGAAGGTTGGACTTACATTTTCACAATATCTTGGCAATTTGGTTTGCAATCAGTGCCGATTTAAGGCTGTCTTCGACAAAAATAAGAGAGCTTGAACTAAACGTTGTGACGTCTCTCGCGTCCTTCTTCTAACATAACTCCTAAGTTCTTTGACGGCCACGATTAATGGCAAAACCTTTCCAACCCAATACCAAGAAGACAAACGGATAGAATATGTAAATGAGATATACTTTAAAAGGATAGAAGCTTTGATGAGAAGGAGCGGCAAGTTTAGAGATATCTTAGTGTGGAATCATTCGGATCAAGAGTTAGATGTCCTATAGCTATAGAAGAAGGATACGTTCATATAAATTAAATTATAAAGAAGTCTGAATCTTCGCATCTAAAATTAAGTTATAGGTATTGCCTCAATTGATGAAGGAAGGAGACTCTGCAAAAGGTAATATTTTGTATAGGAAGTTAGATGAATCAGTTAATTTATTATAATTAAGATAAATGATCTAGTTGCGCAATCTGGTTTGAATATAAAGTTTAATTGGGTGTTAACTCTCACTTTAAGAAAGTTGTCAATTAGAATTAAGTAATATAAGTTATTCTTAATAAAAGTTGTATTAAGAATCCAATATGTCTCATCATTTAGATAATCCCACACCTCTAGCTTACGCGGATCCTAATAGACATAGTCATCACAGGATGGCTATGTCTCAACGTGAAGCACATTTTCAGACAGAAAAAATGCCTCAATTTCTATGGAAATTTGCAATATTATAACTCATACCTTTGTTAACAATATAGTGTTTTTAAAAATGCCAAATATTCCATGAATACTTTCTTTTTTTGTTTTAATACGTGAAGGCATATCCCATTTAACATTACGGTATGGGAGAAAAAACGCAGAACGCATTTTACACCAGAAAATATGAATAAACTCGGTTAAAAACGGAAAGTATGGTAAAAAATTCTGCTCTCTGAAGGATAGTAAAGCCAGAATATTATATTAATGTTTCATTTCTTTTATATCTGAAAAAAATGTTCCAAATTCGAGTCCTGTTCTTTAACATTAACCGAAGACAGCCTTAAGCTTATTTCGGACCCTGGGCACAAAAGATCTACATTCCCCTTTGGCACTGGAGGATCGAAATTTATAACCAGGAAATGTGGTTAAGTCCAGCTTATTCGGGCCCTTTTGGGCCCCCGCCCCAAGCGCCCAATGGATAACCCGGTGCACGGCACCACCTAGCCTATTGGTAGCTATTCTATTGCTGAAGAACCGCCATGTAGAGGGGCCTATATATGTTAAATATGTCGAGGTTCAAACGCCCTCCCGTTTGTGTGATGTGGAAGTTATGAGAGTGAGTGTTAGCTCAAGTGTTATCCTCGTCACTTGACCATGGTTTAAAATTACGAAGTATATCTCCCAAACCCCTCGAGTAGCTGAAATCAGCCTCTCTAAACATTCACATGCCAATGTCCGTACTTTGAGCCTCAACAGATTTAAAATGCATCAGCCACTCCACACGACAGATCTTTAGTGGCAATAGGATTCGAACCCACGACTGACAGAAATAATGTATGCCTCAAGTTTCCGATAACGACCACTCGGGTGCCACAGTTTAACATTAAAGGAGGATTATATAGGTCAGGGGTGGGGCAAACCTTTTTGAATCACCGTGCCTTTTTTTCTAAAAAAATTTTTAATGGGCCCCAAATAATTTTGACTTGCGATTTTTGAGGAAATGATAAAACTAAATACTAACAACTCAAAACTCTTTATTTACTATTAAAAAATTCATTTTGCACTGTATAGCAGTAAATGTTTTAGATATACGTGTAATCCAAATTAAAGTAACATTACTTCTGGTTTTGCCAATTATAGATGACAAATAACTTACATTAGAATTGTATGATGTTAATTTTAGCAGAATGCATGCTGATATAGAGTCGTCTGCTAAACGGTTTCTAAGCGAGTCTTAAATGTTATTCATCTCTAAAAATAATGATTCTCGGGCATAGGTAGATGAAAATATGGTTAAAATAGCATGAGCCAGCTTCTTCAAACAGTTAAATGTATCTGGAATTAAATTCTGTTCCTAAAATTTCGTTACTAGAATTTTTACTTATATTGCTTATTAATTTTTCTGTTCTAATCAATTTCAACATTTTTTAATACTTGTTTCAATCAATGTTCGAATACATATTGAACTTGACTAGAAATCAATCAGTTGCATTTCAAATTCTTCAATTTCCAACCAATCGAATTGGGACAAGTTCGTTTATCAAAAAAAGTCACATCAGGGTACATAATAATTACGGAAATATTACGCATTTATTCGTAACACTTCATAGTGAACTTTGTTTTTTTGAACTAAAATGCAAACCGTTTTAATCGGTGACGTGCCCAAAATATTGTGTTACGTGCCATCAATGGCACGCATGCCATTGGTTCGCCATCCCTGATATAGGTTATAATATATATATTATATTAATCACACAATTATAGCTGAAATAAGTAAACAAAAAAGAATACCTTGAGGTGTTGTCTTGTAAAAATAATAATATATATGTTTACCAAAAGAGGCTCTATTATATACACTTGCCTCCTAAAGTCTGCGTACAAGCAATCATCTTACGTGTTTATGCTATAATCACTACTAAAATATTCTCGCTTTAGAAAATAAAAATACTTTTCAGCAATTCTTCGAAATTTCCTTATTCAAACAACAGCAACAAAATTCACCTTAACATGAAAAAACGAGAATAACCACCAAATGATCCCCAAACATCCATGCCAAAAGTCTGCGTACACTTACAAAATAGAGCTTTTAAAGATCTTTTTATAAAATAATTGCACTAAATCGTGTTTTTAGGTAATTATAAGCTTCTTTTTTACGATTTATTTAGGATTTGAGACTTGAAAGCTTTTGTGGTTCTATGGCAGGCAACAGAATAGAGATCTACATATTATTGAAAGAAAAATCATCATAGATCTTCATAAAAGGGGGAAATTTTTAAAGCACTTGTTGAAACTGTTAATAGGAGACATTCATTAATTCTAGAAGTGTTCATAAACTACAAATCAACTACAATTTTAACGTCCAAGTCGTGATCAGGCTGCCCGTCTGCAGTGTCATCTCGAGAATCTTGCTTTGTAATACGCTCTAGAAAAGAAAATCCAAGACTATAAACTTCACAAAAGCTAAACGCATTTCTGAGATATTGCAAAAAAGCGTGACTTAAACCACAATTTGAAGAGAACTGAAAAAGAATGATTACCATGGCCGAATTGTACTCAAGAAACCATTCATCTCTCGAGTAAACAGAGATAAGAGAATGACCTTTGCCAAAAAAACATCTAAATAGAACACATAATTATTGGAAAAATCTAATATACATTCTATTGAAAGTAATTTTTGTAATTTGGCATCACAAAAAGAACAAAAATATGCCTGCAAAAATTCCTGCACAGATATTAAGCAAGATAATCCTTTTTCGATAGTCAAACATAGAGGAGGAAGCCTAATGTTTGGGGGTGCATTGGATGCCTTTCGGCTGGTAATTTGGAGTTTATTGAATCAAAAATGTACAAAATTGGTTATTTGAACTTATTGAAGTAAAATATAAGGGCATATGCCGATAAACTTGGAGTGATTGATGATTTTTACTTTAGGTGGCACAAAGATACCAAGCAAATGGCTCACACTGTGAAGTCATTGTGAAAACCATAGAGCTGTTCTGACATGTCCCAAACCAAATCCGTAAAAAAACCTGGTCCTCAGACCTAAGCACAATACAGCATTTGTGGGATTTACTCGAGCGAATAACCATGGAGAACGTAATAACATCCAAGAAAATGCTCAAATCTGTCATAGTAGAAGAACGGAACAAAATATACACACAGATGAAACATTTAAGGCTGTTTTCGGTTAATATTAAAGAATAGGACCCGAATTAGGTACATTTTTTCAGATATAAAAGAAATGAAAAATTAATATTATATTTTGGCTTCACTATCCCTTAGAGAACAACATATTTTATCATTCTTCACTTTTTTGACAGAGCTGAGCCATTTCTTGTGGTATAAAATGCGTTTCGCGTTTTTTCTCCTATACCGTAATGTTAAATGAGCTGTCCTTTCACTTGTTAAAATAAAAAATAAATAATACTCAAGGAATATTTTGAAATTTTAGAAACGCTATATTGTTAATAGATGTATGAGTTATAATGATGCAAATTTTCATGAAAATTGAGGCATTTTTCTGTCTGAAAATGTGCTCCGCGTTTAGTTCAGGCTCTCGTACTTTTGCCGAAAAAACAGCCCCTTAAGCTAGTTAAATTCCCGCCAAATATATTGAGAGAGTTATAGAAAAGGAATAGCTTAAAAAAAGTATTCACTTTTAGTTACAATCCATTATTGTAAGGTAACTTTTGACGCACACACTTTGAGTCGTTCTCAAGTTATAAATATTTGTTTTATTTTATATGATATTCAGGGGTGATGTTGCCTATACTATTTGAATTTACGACGTTAGAAGAATCAATAAAAATAGTATTGATTCAGAAAGACCATTTAATTAGCGATCTTTGCATGAATATGAAAGATGATCGTCTGTACGCAGATTTTTGGAGGCAAGTGCACACACAGTTTACACTTATATATATTTTTGTGTATTTAGTTTAATATATAAAAAACCTATTTAAATGTCTCTGGATGATAGTTCGTTGAAATTAACAAAAAATATTTTTAAGTAAGAAAATAACTTTTTTTTTTAATAAACTCGCTTCCAGTACATTATAAAACACTTTATTATTTAATGAGCACACAATTCAAGATTTCCAAAATTTCTTTAAAAAAAATTTGTTCTTAGAAATTTGATGTCTACATTTTTTATTTACAATTATACAATAACATATTGAAAATTATATCTTTAAACTGTGCCTTTTTGTAAATCTTTTTCTTTTTGTATATATGTGTGCGGATAATTATCAACCTTTCCAAAATATTAATTTAAAAAGGTTTTGGAATTATTCACCGATATTTTTAAGTTGTTGGGGGTGGGGAATGCACTATTATAATTTTCATTTATCTAAGCATTAAATTTCCAGCACCATATTATATCCATATATCAATTTTTGAAATATTGTAAATTCCTTCAAGCTTTCAATTAGTTAATTCTTCATTCGAATTAAAACAATTAACCTCATAAAAAAAAAAAATTCAGAATATTTGAATACAGGCTATATAATTACATAAGCAAGAAACATTTAATGATGTCTCATTCAACATATCATTCTTGAAAATTTTGCACAATACTCTGTCTCATTAGGACATAATTTTTTAAAAAATATTACTCATGGTCTTTTTAAAATATATACGAGGGCAATTCGGCAAATAACCTCCGAATTGCTGTAAAAAACAAACCAGGACAGAGAGAAAAAAAATTTATTTACATATCAAAGGTATAACTCTCCTCTATTTTTCAACATAGTATCCCCCATTATCTAAGGGCTAGTCGTACCGTTTTACCAATGTACCAATTCCTTCTGTATAAAAAGTGGTCACTAGCGATTTAAACCAATGTGTCACAGCATTTTCAAATTCCTCATCGTCAGCGAAATGCTGTCCCCCAACCCACTTTTTCATTACAGTGAACAGATGGTAATCAGAAGGATCCAAGTCCAGGCTGTAGGGAGGATGATGAAACACATCGCATTTGAATTTGAGCAAAACCTCTCGTGTTCTTACAGCAGTGTGAGGGCACGCGTTATCGTGCATATGCACAACCCCACAACTTAGTAGGCCACGATGTTTGTTCTGGATGGCTCTTCTCAGTTTCTTCAATGTGCGACAGTAAACTTCGGAATTTGTTGTTCCAAGTGTCATGAATTCGATAAGCAAGATTCCTTGAGCATCACAAAAACAGTAAGCATCAGCTGGCTGAAAAAATTTGACGGGCTTTTCTCAACCGGTATGACCCCGTGCCATAGACTGTTTTTTTTTTTTTTTTTTTTTTTTTTGTCTCCGTATGTACATGCACTACCCAAGTTTCGCCACCAATCCCTATTTTGTTCAAAAAGTTCTCCTCATATGTGTGGTATCGGGAAAGAAATTCTAAGGCAGCACCCATTCGACTGGTTTTTTGGATCTTCGTGAGCATTTTCGGTACCCATCGAGCACAGAACTTCCGGTAGCCTACTGTTTCCGTGACTGTCTCCTACAAAACTATCCGAGAAATGTTTGGAAAGTGTTCTGAAAGTTCTGAGATTGTGAAATTACGGAGAAAACTAACTTTTTCCGTCTTTGAAAAAGCGTATCCATTGACGCACTGCACCTTCACTCATAATGTTTGGCTCATATACGGCACATAACTCATGATGAATATCCACTGCTGACAGTTTTTTGGCCCAAAGAAATCTTATCAGTCGTCACACCCCACATTTGGTGGGATTTTCTATGGCGGCACACATTTTGTCACGTTATAACTAGTAAACTCTTGGTCCTACGACACTCTCACTTGCCGACTGGAAGCTTACTGAATCTGAGATTGCCCGTGCATTCGACTGTGGGTGCTTCGAACCGTATTTCCAGCGCCACGCCCAAATGGCGGTTACTTTCCAAATTGCCCTTGTATATGTTAACGGCAAAGTATGAAATACATCTCTGATTCGTTTCGAATATTGCGTGGCAAGGCACGAGAGTTTTAACGCGTGTCTCAGGCTCAGAATTTGTCAGTTGCACATTGTGGTTTGTTCGGGAACATAAAAAGACTCAATTTTACTTAAACTTGATCAACAAAAATTAGTTTTTTCCTGTGTTGCATGAAAATGGAGGAACCAGCTATAATGTTGGAGAAGGAATCATGGTCTGTAGCAGGGGTCAGCAACGTATGGCACGCGTGCCACATGTGGCCCGTGATACAATTCTCAGTGGCACTCTGCATTACTCAAAAGATTTGTCCATTTTTGAATGGATGGAATTTGATAAATTTACAATCGACCTTATTTGACAAACATCTCCAGAAATCTGAACAGTTACGGAATTACGAAAAAATTTGGAAGATAGCTCTAAAGGTAAATTTGCAGCTTTTTTGTAAATTATTGAATGCCATAGCTGGAGATATTTCATTGTTTGAAGTGAGAAAATTGCATGTATTCTGATTTTCCACTTTTAGTTCTACGTATCAAAGTAAAATATCTTTCCTCATACCAAAACTATTTCGAGTCCGCAAAGAAATTGTTTAATAACTGAATGTTCAGAATCATGTGAAAGTGACAGTCACAAATTGTACCCCAGATTTTGAAAGTAAAGCGATGCAGCAATAGGTTCACATTAAAATTTTTATTTATCTTTTTACTATACTGTAATGAAGGGAAATACTTATATTTTACGTTGTGTGTCTATTTCTTATTTTAATAAATATGTTTAGAAATACATTTCGAGTTTTTTTTTTTTTTATTTTTGTTGAAGAAATAGTTGTATTTTATGCTGTTTATTTTTACGTTAAGAAGTATTTTTAATTGATGCAAAATCAATGTATAGTAAAACTGTAAATCTATGTTATTGAACTCTATTCTCTAACTTTGCATGCATTATCGCGGGAATCGAATTGCTTCAAAAATGCGCTACTGTGTGGCATGCTGAATCATAATTGGTAGATTGGTTTTTGACACGCCGCGGCTAAAAGGTTGCCGACCCCTGATCTATAGGCATGAAACAACTATTCGACGACGAGCTGCCCAAAATTCGAGTTAATGCTGCACAAAAAAAAAGGCAGTTATAGAGACTGCCGATAGAAGTGAAAACTTAGAACTTTTTTAGTATTAAAATTTGAAATTTCATAATGTTTGAATTTAAAATTATCAACATCAATCTGGTTTTCACTATTGACACTCCGAGCAACAATAATATGCATGTTTATATGGTTTTTTTTATTATTCAAATATATTACGGGCTCTCTCTCTCTCTGTACCAGATCATGACAATATATAAATACAATTCAATTAAAATAACAATCAATATACAATCATTATTTATGGATCATATTTGTATTTACTTAAATTTCAATGTACTTGATTTTTAACATTATTTTAATTGTTTGCATCATTGTCATCATTAATTTTAATTATTTCATTTTGTTCTAAAAAAGATACAATAGGCTTATGGTAACTAAAGTAAGAAAAAGGAAAATGTTTGATTCAAATTTATCTAAGTATTGCGTAAAAACCGTATTGATCGTCGTTTTATATTTTGTAGTACTGAGTTTTCGATCATTGGACATGTTTAAATTAAGTGTTTCATTTAGAAATTCAATTAGTGGTAGATTTTTATCATCTGCAAAGTTAATAATGAAGTCTCCACTTAAAATCATTGGTACGTTATCATATTTTTCGCCAAATCTTTTTTCGAGTATTTCAGAACCTTCTTTTGTATAAATCATCAAATTTTCGAATAAAAATTGTTGTATCTGTCTCATAGATTTTCCAGGCGAAATATAAATGGCAACCATTAATATGTATTGCCCATTCTCGGAATCGCAACGAGCAACGCATATTTCGCTTATATCAGAACATTAGCGCATAAAATCGAATATAAAATTATAGATAATCCTTTTGCAAAATATAGCAAAGCACATATTTTATTTTTGACAATTTAAATTAATAAATAAGGATTTCGAAATATTAAATTTTTAAATAAAATAAAATATTTAATGAAATTAAAGTCGGAGCCGTTTTTATTATTTTAAACTAAAGATTTTAATGATATTAGGTACTAAACTATAATTTTGCATTAATAACCATATTTTAAACTTCAACACATTCATCTTGAATTATTATTAGATTTTATAAAATTCTTAATTCAAAATCCACGAAAAAATATGATTGAAGAACTAGAAGAGTCTGTTTTACCACGGTAGTAAGAAAACGTCTAAGCTACTGTGAAATACTAATCCGGATTGAGTGATGCATTGCAGAGGTTAAATATTAGAAAATAAATAATACAAAATTTTCAAACGCCAGAATAAATACGAATATTTAAAATAATTTTAAATAATATTATATTAAATTTTCAAATGCCAAAATAAATACGAGTATTTAAAATATTTTTCTGTTATTTATTTTTTTATCTTAAAAATATTAGTATATTTATTTAGTACTCACTTTGTACTCTGCACAATGATTCTTCAATTAAACGATTCAAATAATAATCAAACAAAAACACTATTTCAACAATGTACAGTATATACACATTGCACTTTTCACTAAATCCATTCAATTTCACTTATAAGATATACACAGCACTATATACGTCAGCTGTATAGCTATACAGATATACTGCTATAAGTATGTCGGTGACGCGAACGCACGAGATTTCACCCATCCAAAAAGTTTCTAAGGCGCACAGCACACTGCACGTGGGCCAATCATGAGCATGTCGGTGACGCGAACCCATAAGATTTTCCCCTACCAAAAAGTGCCCAACGCGGCTAAAGAAGTTTTCACTTCAAAAAAAAAAAAAAAAAAATTTTAATTGAAATTACTTACTAGAAGTTAATAATTGATGTATACCACACACAAAATGCCAAAATGTCTACTAAAAAGGAACCCCGGGGCTATTGGTTGCTGAATAGCTATGATGAGATGTTTGTGAAAAATAAAAGTAAACTCATGCAACCTGTTAAAGAAAGCGTCAGTTCTATTCCAACCCCCGATCCGTGGGTCAAATGGTATCGGGCCACTCAAGGAACGTTCCATTTTATTTACTAGGGAGTATTTCTGTAGTGTTTGTGTGACTTTCCATGGAAATCACTTTATACTTTATGTAAAATTACATTATATTCATTTTTGGAGTAACTGAATTTTATTCTGAAGACATGTTTAAATATAATTAAATTATTAAATCAAAACAATTTAAAATATAAACAATCAACATCCCACCCTCAGCGGGCCACGGTAAAATTATCGAACGTTGACCGGTCGACGGGGATAACAAGGTTGGGAAGCACTTCTATACAGTATTATGTACAGATTCTGAGTTATTTTACTTACTTCGTGAAGCTCATTTGTCTATTAGACAAGGGGGACCTGGTAGAATTCTGAAAAAAACTTTCAACCAAATAAAAAAACGTTACCCGTGATGATATTGAACTATACGTCCATCTTTGTGAACATTGCCTGAAAAAGGAGAAAATTATTTTTTTAAAAAAAACATTGTTGCGAAATTTGTGATTTTTTTTTTTTTCTGAATGCCTATATATATTGGCGCTTGTAATGAGTGGGAAAAAGAATGTTTTATATCAACTAGGAACTTCTGAAGGAAATTTTAAAACAAGTATATGCGAAATCACAATTTACTTGCTTAGAATTAAAGATATTCCTGACCACGAAATTCCTCCTATGTCAGTTGCAATTGCTCATTACAATGGAAGCGGCCAAGGATTCGTCGAATGTATGTGTAAAACAAAGTACTAAAATAAGAATTGTCTTTGCGTGAAAAATGTAATGAAATGTAATTCAAAATGCCATTCAGACCTACCATGTTGCAACAAGTAGATTAATTTTAAGTTCTTATTTTTTTTTATTTGAAAATTTTGTTTTCCTTAAAAAGAAAGACATAAATTTTGCTTGGTACAACTTTCATTTTCCTTTACGTACTTTGAATAATTTTTTAATGTCCCTCTCATTATTTTATCAGAATAATATTTGTATTTTTCTAGAATGTACGTCATTGATATAATAGCCTTATTATGACCTTTTTTTCATACTTTGCCTAAATAGCATTAGTCATTTTATAGAATGCCTAGGCATTCTATACAATGCCAAAGCAAAGTGTGAAAGAGTTCTCATATTTCATAATGCCTAGGCATTCTATACAATGCCTAGGCAAAGTGTGAAAGATTTCTCATATTTCATACTTTGCTTAAAAACATCCAGCATTTCATATTTTGCCGGTAACATATATACCGGATGTCCATAATTAAACTTGAAATTTACGCGAGCAGTCTGTAGCAAAAACTATATAGCAGAACTGCATGAAAATTGGGTAATGGTAGAATGAGAGATATGATGGGAATTTTATCGAGGTAAAACAATACGATTTTCAAAAACCACCCTTAGGTGGAGTATCATAGCTTTATTAAGAGCATATAAATATTCTGCACAAGTTTACAAAAGGGGATAATAGCCTTTGTTGCTCCATGTCCCATCACAAAATTAATAACTAAGTTTATAAAACATGCTCAATATGCTGTCCACCATGGAGTCTACCATTTGGAAGCGTAAAATCGTATGTTGAAAGCAGCATGAACTGGGGACTGTTGCATATATGGTGTTCTATGCTTTTTTTTTAAGGTCGGAAAGAGATGTGATGGGATCACGGTAGACTATGGCCTTGAGGTATCCTCACGGCCAAAAGTGGCAAGGATTCATGTCGGGGGATCCGGGAAGCAAAGCTGTAGGCTACCGCACGCACAGAATTACTATAGCAAAATAATTGAAATGTTTCAGATTCTATTTTAACATTTATATGAATAGCATCCAATACATAGTAATTATCCTCCTAACATGCTACTACATGATTAAATCCTTGACATTAAGCTAAATAGTAATGAATAAAGCAATTTTTCCTTAAAAGATAACCAAAAACTTTTTTGGGAACAGAGAAAAATCAATACATATTTTAACTCTAAGATAAAATAATACAAAATATTTTCCTAAGATATAATACATATATAACTAAAATATAACCGCGTTTATATCTCTTTCACAAATATACATTTCAAGAATATAAGTATCTTTTGAATGAAAAAAAATGTTTTTTAGTCATTTTACATTTGATGCTTTTTTAAAGATGAAATACATAACGTCCTTCAAGAGCTTATTAACTATAACATCTTCACTCTGATTTAATTTCTTAAAAACTTCATATTTTTGTTCCATGATTTTGTTTCTTTTTCATTCATTTTGCCAAGAGGTTATTTTCCTTCACTAAATTAATGTAACTAACTCGGGAAGTTCAAGAGCATTGATTTCAATTCATATGGTACCATATCTATAGAGCAAGCATTCCAATGGAACTACTAATTTGAAATGTGTGTGTATGTGAGCCATCTTCTCCATATATAAAATTTCTTATGTATATTTGTACACAAAAATAGAACTCCTTTTCTATATAAGTTTTCACAGTCATAAATAATTACAGAATAATTTCTTATCCCATATACACATTACTTATTTTACTTCCATATAAATTACTAATCAAATTACTTATAGGGGTCTTCAACATGTGGTTCATGGTCCATAAGTGGACAGCTGAAGCCATTTTAGTGTTCCACATTTGAATTTGAGGTAATTAAAATTTTTTTGTCTTATTCTTAAAATCTAAAATATTTCATTGATATACTTGATACCCTTTTGAGATAAAAGACTCTGAAAATGATGAATATTTAAAAAAATTTCACAGTACTGTAAATATTTTTAAAAATTTCAATTTCATTTTTTTTTTGAGACTGTAATATATATATATAATAATTATAAAAGACAATGTTATAATTACTAATATTTATGATAAAAGAGAAGAATTTAATTTCAATATTATAAAAGTTCCTCATTGTGAAAGTAATGCACATGTTTTTATATATTCAGAAGTATTCTTAGTAATTATATACCACGCAATAAATTTCTAGTTTTAAAAAATCAGAAAAATAACAAACTATAAACATTTTACTAAATATTGCTTAGTTCAGAAATACCCAATTAATTTTATTAATAATTATTTGAATAAAGGAATTCCAAATAGTAAAGATTAAAATTCCTTAGAATAATAATAGTTTATTATTATAAATTACTTATTTTTTAATTCATATTCATTCCCTAGTGTCACTAAAGTTACGGTAGTTTGTAAACTCTCTTTTTAATTTTTTATTTCTATTCTTTTCATACTTTTATTAAGTGCTACAATTCAGCCATTCAGGTTTGAATTTGCATTTGGGTCCAGAATCTGGCAATAACTTATTTACTGTACTCAGATTTAGCATGGTCTCTACATTTTTGAATGCAATTTTTAGGTAAGTTACCTTTATCTTGTAATGGATTTAGACATTCTATCCATTATTTTCAATAGGTTTTTGCTCAGTATCATTCACATAAAGGGGGAAGATTGGCTGGTCACAAAACATGTTCAATAGCACTTTCATATACATTATTTTATATATAAGCTGCCCTAAGTCAGCAATGTTTATAATACAGTAGCATCCATTTTTTTATATTTTAATTTCTCATATAACCTTCAGTGTCTGTTTATCTTACAATCTCAATTTTTTTCGGATTTGCTTGATGAATGTTCATCTCTCATTAGTAGAGAATTCAGACTATATATATATACACACACAAATTTGTAACACCATTTTTTCACTTAGAATTAATTTTAGTCTTGTAAAACAAACTCCTTTTTTTTTAAACAAATTTTCTAATTGCACTATTTTTTGACATACATAAGGCCCACAGATTTTTGTAAATTTATTGATGTGGCCCTTGGGCATGAAAGGTTGGAAACACCTACACTACAGCATGAAGGCTCATTAACAAGACCCCTTATAACTGTGCCTAATTCCTCATGTCACAGAAAAGCACGCCACCTCATCTAAACCTGGAATGTCAACTATACTACAATGATTCTGCACAGTTGAGCCCTTAGGAAACTTCCCCACTATAAGCCTATGCCCTCTTTTTATCCCATAGAACCGGGCAGGGAGTTAGTTCCAGACATTATGGACAATATATGAATTTTTCTATATGACTCATAACAAATGGTTTCTTTTACATTAATCTTTTGTTGCTTTTGCATACATTCTGGGACATCATAATTTAAAACACAAATCAGTTAACATAAATTTGAGGATGAATACATATAATTTTCTATGGGTAGTTCCTTTAGAGTTTTTACTCAATGCTATGATACCTTTCCAATAGTACCCCATCTATCAAAAGCAGTAGGGAACATTTCTTATGCTTATCTATAAAATAAAATAATTATCTATCCTGCTTATACAGAATAATGATAAGACAATATGAAATACTTTGTGGCAAACTCCAGATCATATATGAACATAAATATTATTTTTAATACATAAAAGGTAAACTATTACATATAGAACATTTATAAAATTTGATTTTCATACTGAATCCAAATTACTATTACAATAAAACGCAATGGCAGATTTCTCAAATTCTCAGTTTATATCAAGTATCCCAACATATTTTAATTTCAGATCCTTTTAGCAAAACGTTCTTGACTAATTTTTTACCCCAAAAAATCATTTTTAGAAAAAGAAATACATATAATTAGAAGGCAGGTTTTGTTCATGGGTAGTTTAATAAATATGTAAAACTATATTAGCTACATGACAGATTAGGACAGAATTTAAAAGTTTGACAATTATTTCTATTTCATATTCTTTTAAAAGATGTTACTACTAAATTCTGAAGAAAAAAAAAAAAAGATTAAAATAGTAAAAAGCCTTGGGCTTGCCACCAGTTGACATAGCCTTACAAATATATAAGGAAGTTGTCAATTTCATTTTTTAAACTTATCAAACATTTAAGAGATAAAGTAATTAGGTCTATTCAGATTAAAATCATCTGTTTCATAGATTTTTATAACTAGTACATAAATTAAAAAAAAACATGTGTACATATAAATTATGAGAAACAATAAATATAAGTATGTTAATCAACATACACAAAAGAATTTTTTTCAACTAAAAGCATATGCTAACTTTAAAAAAATCCATATTGTAAAGTTTTATTGATGGAATTCATTATAGAGCAAATGATATATTAATTCTTCTATTGTTCCAATCTATTTGAAAATTTTTGAAAATACAAGCTTTTCTTGAACAATTTAACCAAAATATTATGCAATTCATTAAAACTTTCAATCTGTTATACACCAAAACACAAAAAGAACATTCCATTAAAGAATGCAAATCTGATACAAACATTTTAAAATAATAAATTTGAGCTTAAATAACTAATGCTACAAATGCTCTACTTTATTTCTGCATCAAATAAAATATTTTTTATTAATATAGATTAAAAAGTATAATATTCAATTTCTTAAAAAGTTTTATCATGCATTATATATTTTTAACAATCATGTATGTAATTAATAATACCTTCATTTGTGAACATCAAAATCTAATCAATCCATAATATTCAAATCGTTCAACTATTTGTATCAATAAAAAAAAAAAAAAAAAAAGGGGGAAATTGTTATAATTTAATAAAAATTTAAAAAAAAAATTTAAATTTTAAAATTTTTTTTTAGAGAAATATTTAAATCAAACACAGAGTATCCACAAATTCATATAAGATGTTTATTTTCTAAAAGTATGTTTTTTATTGAAAAATACAATATTCAAACAGAACAAAAACTTTGAGATTACTATATTTAATTGAAACTCTTAACAACCTTAAAATGAACATGGAGAAAATCGGTTATTTCAAACAAAATGTTAAAAATAGAAATATTTAACCTTGGAGCTGTTCCAAACTATTTACATCAAAAACAGGAGTTAAGTTAATAAATTTAAATAGCTGACATTATAAGTAGCACCCTTTCTTTATGTAGTTGATTATTTAGTTTTTAAAAATAAAATTATTTCTAAAGTAAATCCAGTAATAACTTGAAACTATAATACATAAATAGATACAAATAGCACCATAAATTACAGTTTTGTTCGTACAGCAACTTATATGAAGAAGGATTAATTTTGAGAATAAATTCTACAGCACTGATACTAAATTATCAATTCTAAGTATTGTAACATATTAAGAATATGAGATTATTAAGTAAAGAAAAATAGAACTCTTTTAATATTTAAATTTTCATTTTTAAAATACGTGTCTTTAGATTGAGTTAATTACATTTAAGCAAACAAATATGTTAAAACAGCCAATATATAGAGTTATATATATACTTTAATTTAATTAATTCACACAAATATAATCAGCAAAAGTTATAAATTGTTTTTAACATTAGTTGAGCTTTTTACCAGATAATAATACAGAAATAGCATTGATTTCAGTTCGGTTGTAACAGCATGTTCCCTCAATTGGAAAAATACATTTGCTTCAGAGGTCAATTCACAACAAATTTGCAGATTCACATGATTTTTTTAAATCTGATATATCATAAAATAATACATATTATTTATCTATTTTAAAACTTCTTTATTTCACAAGAAATGTATTTTGAACAACAAAAATCTCAGTTTAAAATATTTCCCTGTTTAAAAAATTCATTGCACTTCAAAAGTAGCATACATAAAATGCAATGCTAAAGTTCCAAGTATGGTACAGGTAAAAAGTAATGAGTTGTACAAATAATGCAATTGGCATATTTTTAAAGATTTACAAGGCACTAAACTGGAGAATAGGATTCAAATATTTCATAAATATAATTTTCTATAAATCAATTGAAACTCTAAATAATAACAATACAGTAATCAAAGATTAGGAGCAACCCAATTCAAGAGTTTCATAGCAATTTCATATCCCATAAAGCAAGCCTAAAAAGAAAAGAAAATTTTAGTTGCATGTGGTTTATTTAAATAAATGCTAAGAGAAGGGAAGTCTTTTTACTATCACTCAGTGTATAGTAAAAAGTAATAAAATTTTTAAAAATATTCAAAAGAAATTCTTATTAAAAATTATAATAAAAAAAAGACATGAAATAAATATACAGTCTTTTATATTAAGAAATGGAATATATTAGATTACAAAAGAAATAATTATCTTAAAATTTTTCATACAAAAAATAAACATAATCCCAAATTACAATATATCCACAGTGCACTAAAAGGATTAGTACATGTGTTGGGCATTTTAAAAATGGGGAAAAGTTACTTCTTAATACCATTACTCTATTTGTTGCAGTGTTTTTTTAGGACTTGAAATTACAGTTAATTACATCGTTTTGGATATATTTCTATATCACAAAGTAAAAAAAATTGAGATAAAAAAAAAATTTTAAATTATTTCTTAACACATAAATTACTGGATATATTTTCCAACCGGCCCATTAAACTAAATTGTTATTTATTTATTGTGTTTGCTGACTATTTAGAATAATTTAATTTAATGCAACAAAAGTAATATCTAAAGGCAAGGGAAATTTTGTCCATTATAGGTGGTGTGCAAAACACAAGTAAAATTGTGATCTCTGCAATCTGTTAATTTAATCAATAGTTTCAAAATCCCAATTTTCCAATCAAATTTAAATATTTGTAATCAAATTATATTAATAGATATACCATAAAATCTGGAGTATAATGTGCACTTTTAACACAAAAAATAAGAATGAAATTTATGGGTGCATGGGTTATACATCGGGTATAAAAATGAGAGCTTTAAAAATACAGAAAAGATGAACATAGAAAAAAATTAGACTTCTACATAGACCGAAATACTGTTTATTTAAAAGAAATGATGTTCTTTATGAATTTAAAGGGTTGTAGTTCTAGAAGCATACTATTTTTTTCAAAAGCTTGGAATAATACCTTGAATAAATGACTTCGAAGAATAAGAGCATTGTGGAAATACATTTCAGGTTTCTACGTAAAAAGGAGGGGGGGGGGGGGGCACGTTGCATGGCGAATATACCTAAAAATTGAAAGTATAAGTGCACGTTATACGCTGGATTATATGGTATTTGTTATTATACAACATAAGGAGTTTATTTCTGACTCATAAGGGAAACATTTTCGAAAGCTTTTTTTTCCATCTAAAATATCTGTAATTAAAAATATTAACATTTATACTTGACAAAAATATCAATAATGAAATGATGCACATAATATGTGTTTAAAAACAAAACTTACCGCATTAGCAGGGAAAGCTCTCAACATCACAGGAGTAGCACCTTTATACAATGCTCTGATTCCTTCTTCTTTCATCGTGTGCTTGAACACATCTCGCATTCCCTTAGGATAAGTACCTTCAGGAGCTAATGGATATTAAAACTATTTAAGAAATAAAACATTTGATAACTATATACAATCACTTATTTAGTGTTCAAATAAAAAGGATGTGAAATATGCATATTAGATATAAATGATTCGATGATAGTTGCAAATTCACAGCTGTTAAGATTAAATTATATATTTTCATTTTTGTATTTTCACACACAACTAAAAACAAAATAAAAGAGAGAAAAATAAAATTTTAATGTTATATTAATTAAAAATATTAAAGTATATTATTTTGTTTTACATAAAATATGTGTATTTGTTTTATTTTTCTATTTGGAAAATTAGAGTGAAAGTATAATTTAATAAGAACACACAAAAGCATATATGTAAAAAAAAATATTTAGTGATATAAATAATCAGATAACCCCTTCAGACCTGTTTGTAAACGTGATTTTAATACATCAGCAGGGATGGCAACAGACCAGTTACATATGCCAGCAAAACCACCAGCAACAAGAGTTCTCCAAACACTGAGATCATTTCGGCTAAATAAAAAAGGCACATTTTGATTAGAAAAATAAAATTTCATGAAATTTAATCAGTTCATTTAGCAATGAACAACAGAAAGTAAAATAACTTCAAAACTACACATCTCATAGCATATTTTAATTTAAATATAAGAAATGTTTTAAGGATACAAATTTACTGCATTACTAAAATAACTTTTTTTCATGATAGCATTATCAGTAATTGATACAATGCCTTCTAAGTTATAGCATTACTGATGCAAAATCTTTATATATATAAATCTTCTGAGCATGTGTATGTGACTAAGCTCCTCTTAAATGGCTGGACCGATTTTGATGACATTTTTTTGTGTGGGTTCAAGTGGATTTGAGAATGGTTTAGATTCAGAATTCAGTCTGATATAGCAATTAGTTAAAAAGATACTAATTAGAAACCTTAAAATGCATAATTGTTTTAACCATGTGTGTTGTTTACTCCGCTAATGCGTGGCAAAAAAGAAATAAGAGTGGAACATTTTGTTTTTTACTCGGCCATTGTATGTTGCATGTCCGAGGGTTGGCAAACCATCGCATTTGTTTGTTTATACCCCTCAAGAATTAACCAAAAATACTGTGCATTCTATGGCATTACAATAAATTTATTTATTGTGCATTAAAAAAATATAACTGTTATGAAAATAGCTCGAGTTTTCTCTTTTTTATCATTTAATTAAAACAAGTTTAAGTTTCTATTCAAAATAGCTTCTACTATATTCAACTTAGTTCATAGTATACACTTACTCACACGCAATCGATAGGTCGAATTGTGGTAAATATGCATGTGATGATGTCAGGTGTTGTAATAACTTTTTTTATAAAAATTTTCATCGAAACAGTCCAGATTGGTACAACTTATTCAAAAAAGTTTGAAAATTTCAGATTTAAGATGTGTGTACAGGACAACGTCTGTTGGGCCGCTAGCACAATATAAAAATAATTGATTATATTGGGTAAACCTTATTGAAATAGTGATCTTTTAATCTGATTAATGATCAATTAATGAGCTAAGAATATAAGGTTAAATGATTCAGACATAGATGTATTTGAGAAATACCACTATACTACTGATAGACATTGAATCAATAGTACAGTTGTTTTAAAAAGTTAAAAAGTTTTTAAAAGTTAAAATCTGAATGCCAAATCCTTAAAAAGTACTAGAGCAAATAAAGTATGCATAATATATATGTTGCATTAAAATGCATACCTTGTTCCGTTGAATAATTGGGGCTTTTGTTTAAAAGTTTTATAAAAAGCATGCTTTATTAAAATTTATTGTAGTAATGGCTGCAGAGCAAAAATTTTATAGATGAAATGTTTTGTATTATTTAAATTGACGGAATACTATTAGGAACAGCACAATGCTTTTAAAAATGGATTTCATTTTATTAAAAATAAAACTAAAATAAATAGTATTAAAAAACAATTAATCTGCATTAGTTTATAAATATAAGGACAAATTAAAAATTGATATATCTCAAGTACCAGGACACAAGAATCATAAAATGGAGAGCATCCCATGAATGCAGGATGATTTCTGAAGCTCACTAAAAAACATTCATTTAATGTCCAAATGATATGAGTTGCCTGTTGTCAATTTATCAGTTAGATGAAAAGCATATCCTTCCCCACAAACTACAATGATATAAAATTCCCTTAATGCTATACAAGATAAAAATTAAGACAAAATAAAAAGCATATGCAAGCATGTTAAAAGATAATGATGAAAAAAATCTAATATAATGTACTTAATTTATTATACAGAAAAATATCTAAATTTTAATCATTATACACACACACATATATTTACTACATACCATTTTTAAAACTTAAAAATATTCAATTGTTATTCATTTTTACATTAACTATATGAAAAATATATTTTTCATTATAGTACAGAAGATAAAATAAGAGGAACAGATTTTATGTATGTAAATTGTGTTGCTTCTATGTATAAACTGTGTTACTTTTGATACATGCTATAAAATCAAAAAATGTTCTAAATTTGCATCTTAATTTTAATGCCAAAGATAGCCTTAAACAGAAATCAATCCAGCTTTGGAAGGAGGAAAACCTATCTTCAAATGGTAGATATTCAATATCATTAAAGTAAAAAATCAAAATTTGATTATCTTATGAGTTTTTAATTTTGCTCCAAGATTCAACATACCTTTGACCTGCAGGAGTTAAAACATTCTGTAACCATTCATAAGACATAAAATACATTCCACTGGCAGGTATATCTATAAAAAAGTTACTAAATAAGATTTCACACACAACATATTTGAACATATAATTTTAAATCACAGAATACTGTCCAGATTTAAAAATGCTTTTAATGAAATGTTTCATTCCCAAATAATTTACAACAAACACACAAATATTTCTATATGAACATAGAAAATATCAACTATTTTTATTAACAATAAAAATAGTTCCTACATGACATTTCAAGATTTTGTGAATATGAGACATTTTAAATTTACAAAAACTTAAATAAATTTAATCTGAAATGTTTTTTCTTTTTAATGTGTATTTTTTACCTTAAGCATACATCTAAATTATTTTTACTTTATTCAAAATTATATAGTGATGGAATTTTTGCTGCTAAACCCTGGAATTTATTTACTATAAATGCAATAAAATATTGTAGAACTATTTCATACACAGAATAACACATTAGTAATAGTTTTCAAAATATTTATAGAAATGAAACTATACTTTATTTGTAATAGGTATCTCATTGATTGCTTTCATCAAGACAGACAAATTGATGTATTTTTTAGAATAGTAGGGTATGAAAAAATAAAATTAAAAAAATTTAAACAAACGAAAACACATAAAGAATACCTTTTTTAGTTATGCTTTATGATTTTCAACACATACTTTTAGACATAAATTTACAAGATTATAAAAGTATGATATTTTCTTTTTCCTAAGAAATTTCAAAGATTACAACAGCTCATACACACATGTACATCTTTAACAGTAAAAATCATCAGAAATATTGGTTGTGTTTTAAATAAGAGTTATTATAAAAATTACATATTTTTTTCTGTAAAAAAACAAATTCAAATATAATTATTTTGTTACTATGTTATATTTAATTTACATACATGTTTTTTTTTTTTTAAAAAAAAGTTTTATAATTGTTTTTTATATGTGACCTAAATAACTTTTAAAAATATATTTCCACCCTTTCAACACACACATACTACAAGAAAAAGTAATTATGGCAACACTTCCTTTATAAAATTTCTTTGAGAAAAACATCATATATCTAAGAAGGAAATAGAACTGTAATAGCCTAGTAGAGAGGGAGGAAGGCAATCAAAAGGAAATATAGGAAGGGTTTGAACTTCAAATCACAGGAAACAGGAAAGAGCTATATCCGTAATCTAAAACAAGATGTACCACACAACACAGTCCAGTAGTTCAAATCATGAGTTTTCCAAGTTTCAATGATACTAATAAATTTTCAATGAGACAATACTCAAGATAAATTTTTGACCACAAAAAGAATTTTTTGATAGAATTGTGATGATATGACAATAGATAAAATCATGTATTGTATAATAATACCATTTCTTTTTATAGGATTAACAAAATCATATCAGGTAAGAAAATTCTTTAGATTCTGAGCATGGATATAATTAATTTACGTAAAAAATGTATACTTAAGAATGAAATAATAAATAAAAGCATTTTGATTAGTGTTCATTTTTCATTTTTATCAAACTATTATGCCCATTAAGAAATTATTTTAAAATAATTTCATAATAAATTATAATTTAAAATATTAAAATCTTTTGCATTTTTCAAAAACTTCCTCAAAAATGTGATTTTTAGGACACTGTTCAGTTATTTTAATCTATCAAGAAATCCATCCCTTTTTAAATATATATATAGAGCTTATTTTATAGAAATTCCTCCATTACCTTCATAATAACAAATCACAACATTAACAATATATAAGAATTAGATATAAAATGATTGATGTACAAATAAGATATTCTTAAACATAAAAAAAAACAATTTATAAATTAAAAAAAAAAATTATATTTATAAAACAAATTTTATTAACTGAAAGTTAACTGTAGTTGGATAATGAAATTTTTAAAAATGTTTATAATTATACTTTAATATATAACATGTATAGAAATAGCATCTTGTCTTACAACCGATAAAAATTGATTATGCCATATGTAAATAATATGTATATATATAAAAAAAAATTGCAAAAAATATATAAAATATGTTTTGTGAAATTTATTTAGAGAAATTAATGCTGTTAAATAAATAACAAGCAGACTAAAAAAATATACACAAGCTAAGCAATTCCTACAGATATATACAAACTTTTTTCCATAATTTTTACAATAAATATTCCTGAATGAGATTAGAATGTATTTTAACAGTAATAAAGAAAAAATGTTTTAGATTTTATTCTCAAGCTCATTTTAAAAACTAAGCAATGTTATTTAAAATCTTAAAGAAAAACTTCTGTTTGTGAAATAAAATATTCTACATATAACACATTCACACAAATACAAGTAAACATGCAGTAAAAAATTTTTTTTATCTTACAATGATTTTAAAGATCTATTTTAGTAAAATGATTTAAAATTTATATATTCTATTTTTTTTATTTCCAAAAAGGTTCCTGATACAGTATGGGGAGAAAACTGTCCTCCTGAATGTGAATGTCAAATTGCCAGTACAACTCAAACACTGATATCGAAATGGAAAATAGAAAACAGTTCAACAAAGACAGCATTATGTGTGTTCAGAAATGAAAGCTTAAGCTTAATACTAGAACTTCCAAATGACACAGAATCCATTACAGTACTTCAAGCTGATGATGACAATGTGATGGTTTTTACAAACAACATTCTGAAACACTTACAAAATGTAAAAAGTATTGATATGCAAGGTTCCTTAACAGCAGCAAAAATATACATCACCAATGATATTTTTCATGATCTTAAGGATTTAAAATATCTATCCTTGCAAAGAGTTGATTTAACTAGTGGTGAAAAAGCATTCTCAAAGCTTTCTTCTCTAGAAGTTTTGTATGTTATTCATTGTGAAATTGGTTATTTAAAATGGGAAATGCTGGATGGATTAAAAAATCTCAAGGAACTGTATTTGGTGCAAAGTGGAATTAAAGAACTATATGGTTTTGCATTCTATGGAACTCCAGAATTACGACGTTTGTTCCTTTCTCATAATGATTTATTTTCAGTTGAAGCAGATGCTTTTGTTGGCTTGCTAAAATTGGAGTACTTAGATCTTAGCAATAATCGAATAGATCATCTCTCTGGCTTAACTTTCCCCCCACTACCTCACTTACAATGGTTAGAACTTAAGCACAATCCAATAAAGGTTATATTTCCTCATTGCTTTCAATATCTGAATGGAACTCAACATCTTACATTAGGTCATCAGAAGCAGCCAGTTCATTTAATGAAGTTCAGCTTCCGAGGATTGTATTCACTGTTATTTCTTCACATACCAAATATTGATAATGATGCTTTGTTTGAACATATGTTTTATGATTTAAAATCTCTAAGCCACATGAATTTGAGAGGAAGAATAAAGCTCATCAATAACAGGGCTTTTAATGGTGCACACAAAGTTCTCAAAAAGTTAGTTCTACATGACTGTCAAATTGAAAGGATGTTTAGCGATTCTTTGTATGGACTCGAAAGTCTCCATTTGCTAGATTTGTCTGAAAATCGCTTAAGAAGTTTACCAGATGGAATTTTCAGTCCTTTGAAGGCAATCAAGCAAATTCGTTTGAATAACAATCAAATTACACAAATACCAAGTAATGTGTTCCTTCCTTTGTACACTTTACAAGAACTGGCAATGTATAATAATCCATGGAATTGCACGTGTGGAATGAAATATTGGAAAGAAAGAATTATAATGGCTAAGTCAGAAGATAATATTGAAATGTACAATGAAACTATGAGCTCCAACAATAATGGAACATTAGAAGAAATGGATATCGTTCCTAGATGTAAAGATCCTATATTATATGAGGGGGAAAGTGTTTTTCAAGTTCTTAAATTACTCAAGTGTGACAGACAGCTTTAAAATAGAAGGTAAAGTCATAACTTGTAAATATGTGTATCATTCATATTTAAAAATTCAAATTCTGTATGAAGAATAATTATCGTATGTAGATAATTTAGTTGTTTCTATCAGATGTTGTACATAGTATTAACTCCATTATCACAAAATACTCAAATTTAAAATAATGTTAATTGACTTCGGAAATTTTTAATATAAAACATTTGATCAGATATTCATTATTTGATTCATACTTGATTAAAAATTCATGGAAAAAATTCTGCAGTTAAAGAATGCTCCTAAAAATATCTTAAAATTTTACTTTTGAAATACTGTATCATTGCCAAATTATTTCCCAAAGTATAATAATTTGCAAACTAGACATGACATCTCATTAATAATTTAATAATCATCTTCATTCAATCTAATAAAGAGGGGTGAGAGTTATGAGAAGCAAAACAAGATGGCAACAACCAAAGTAAAATCTTTCCATCAATGAGTTAAACAATTTTTTTTATTATTACCAAGTAATATAATAAATGACAATTCTCTTTTATATTTGAGAAAGGAAAGCCTTCAATATTTTAAAATTCTTAGAAAAGGAGATTTCTGATGAAGATGATATGGATTTCAATTCAAGATTAAATTAAATAATTTTAACTTCACATTAAATTATTTTAATGAAAATAAAAATTACTATATATTTAGCATACATTTTATTGTAATTTAATTCATTGTAATTTTTTCATGCAATAAAGTCCTTTTATTTTTCTTCTTACAAGAAATTCAAATTATTTTTTTACTATACTAAATGTACCTAAAAATGCATGATTTTATTCATCATATTAAGAATAATAATTAAGCATTGAAGAACATACTGAATATTAAACAGTATTAGTAAGATAAGAATAAATAACTATAAAAATTGAAATCAAAACTTTCAGGATATATTTATTATTCTACTTTATTTTTCATCACAATTCATAAATTAAGTACAAATAATGTTAATTATACTCTATCCAGAAGTCTACTCATAAAAGAGATATAATCCATTTTTTTATGAGCAAGATAACTTTTAATAATAATAATAAAAAAAACAACATGTGACTACATTTTTTTAAATATAAAAATGAACCAGTTGTACTTGTTATTATTGAAATGAAAATTCAATATGCTTCAGTTGTTTAGCATAGGTTTCAAAATTGAAATTACAAAGAGAAAAAAAGATCACTCTAATTCATGCTCTTTATTGTCCCAAAATGTTTTAAGCCCCAAAGTTTTTATGCAGACTTTTATTAACATTTTTTATTAAAATTTTCTCTACAAAGTGGAGTACATTTGAATAAAGTTCCTTAGGAGAAGAAGAGCAAAGCATCAAGAGCTGTACTAATCTTGCAAATTAGAGCAGGTTGGTTAATTCAACTGGATTTTCCACAACTGAAAGATTGTATTCTGCCTTTTTACACATTAAAAAAAAGTTTACCTGTTGCAAATATTGTTGCTTTAAGAAAAAGCAAAATATGATAAACTTTTTAAAAAAATTTCAGAGAGATTTTCATTTACTGTAAAATCCGGCATATAACGCACATCGTCGTATAACGCGCACTTATACTTTCAAGCTGCATTTTCGAACTTTTAGGAATATTCGCCGTATAACGCGCACCCCCTTTTTTACGAAGAGACCTGTAATGTAATTATGCAATGCTCTTATGTTTTGAAGTCATTTATTCATTGTATTACCTTAGGTTTTTTAATAAAATGGCATACTTATAGAACTACAATTCTTAAAGTTCCTGGGGTATGTCATTTCTTTTAAATGTGAACAGTATTTAGATCTATTTAGAAGTCTAATTTCTTTTATATGCTCATCTTTTCTTTAATTTTTAAAGCTATCACATTTTTATACCCGGCATATAACGCGCACCCTTAAATTTCGATCTTATTTTTGGTGTTAAAAGTGCGCATTATACGCCGGATTTTACGGTACTTTAATTCAGAAAAAAATAATTTTTAATTAACCCTCTTGCTGCAGTTATTTTATCAAAGTAGGTTAAAAAATTGCATATTTTTTTTTTATAAAATATGCATAATTTTTTTTTTTTTTAAATATACAAAAAAAATTTTGTAAAAGAGTTTTTATTTTAAAATATAGAATTAGTTCATAAAAATATGAACATGAAAACATAAATAGGAACAGCACAGGTTGCAAAGCTGAATAGTTTGATGGATGCATATACGTGGAAATTGCATGTTTTGCAAATTTTGCTACAGCTACGTTGCTCATGGAAATCACAGGATGCACAGCAAGAGTTAAAAATAATTTAACCTAACTATTTATAGGTATAATAAATATTTAGCAAAGTGTGTTCTTAAAAAATATTTATAACTGTATTTTTAAACAGAATTATGAATGTACAAAGATTTTAATAATTTATTTGATTCAAAATATATAATATCACCAAAACATAGTTTTTCATATTTTTAATATGGTTTTTCAAATTTGAAAATATTTATTTACATAAAGGAATCAAAATATTTTGAAGCATGAACAATGAAGCAAGTAATAATGAGAATATCCTTTTACAATACTTGAATATAGTTTTTCAAACAATATAATCATATGTAATTGAGAGCAGTATTTTAAAAAATCAAATATTAAGTCTGATCAATACGAATTAATTTTTGAAAAAATCTCACCAATTCATTACCATTTTTAAGCATATTTTAAAATGTTTTTATAAATATAAAAATGTTATATTTTTATTGTAAACGTGATAAATTTATTGCATAGATTTTGTAATGATTCAAATTTCACAGCTTAATGATGTTTAATAAAAAACATTTTGTTAGCTTTTATTAATAAAGTCTGGGCATGGGAAAAAACACAGTGCATATAGCAAAAAATCTATTCTACATACGTAAATT
Source organism: Trichonephila inaurata madagascariensis (assembly GCA_019973955.1). Lineage (NCBI taxonomy): Eukaryota > Metazoa > Arthropoda > Arachnida > Araneae > Nephilidae > Trichonephila > Trichonephila inaurata. The sequence continues at coordinate 289,799 of BMAV01023408.1, read as the reverse complement.
AATTTTTCAATATATATTATAGTTTCAAATTTCTTCTAAACGCAACAAGTATTTAAAGGATTTACAACTAATTGCATTGATCAAAGACATTAGCAATTGGTATAGTTATCACTATATAATAGTATACTAACTCATTAAATTGTTTTAAAGAATCTAATATTATTGAAGTTGAAAAATAATTTTAAAAAATCTGATTTTAATTTATTGATATGACTTTATTAATATAAGTCAGGATAAAGATAAGAATAAGAACATTCCTTTTGTACATTTCAAAATACAAAGATAAGACTTTGTAATATGATAAAGAAAGAGAAATAGGATTACACAGATGCTTTAATTAAAATATACTTATTTCCAAGGAAAAATGTTTTTGCCCATCTCATTAAAAAGCAAGTGATATGATATATAATTTAAACACTTAGGCACAATTGTAAATTGAAATCAAAAATAGTATCAAGAAGGCTAACAGATGTTATCACCGATTGCAAAACCAGTTTAAATATAAGTAAGTAACAAAACAAAAATACAGTTATACAAGACTTTAGTAAGACCAATTGCTTTATATGGTAGCAAATGTTGGACAATTAACAAGAAAGACAAAGTGAAACAGATGACTTTCGAGAGAAAAATGTTAAGAAAAATTTTTGGTGCAGTTAGAGAAAATGGAATCTGGAGAATTTGAAATTCAGAGAACCCATCATGGTCAAAGTGATCAAGGCTTCCCTAAGAAGGTGTCTGGGACATGTATTTTGATTTTGTGATGAAAATCCTGTTAAGAAAACAACTTTCCAAACTCCAGAGGGAAAAAGAAAAAGACCAAGAACAAGGTGGATGGATAAAGTAGAAAAAAAGTTGAAGCACTTGGGAGTTAACTGATGGAAGAATATAGCATCAAATAGATCAAGATGGTGCAAGTCAACTGAGACAGCCTTGGTCAAAATCTGGCTGTAGTGGTTGGAAAGAAGAAGATATGATATATCCTATTCCCAAGTAATAAAAAAGTAGAACAGGCATTTTTTTATTGATCTATGCACTACTTTAATCACTCTGCTCAATAAAATGTCAGAGAAATTTTCTCATTAAGGTGTAACCTTTCATATCATAAGCAAAATTTATTTTGAAACAAACTAATTAAATCCCTGACTTAAATAACAGATCAAAAGAATCTTTTTTTTAAAAAAAAAGAAAAAAGGGAGAGAGGAGAAATAGTTTCAAAAAAGGATATTCCTTTATTTTGAACTGATGGATGATACAGAACATTAACCCATTACAAGACTTTCTCATGCTTTAAAAAAAATTGATCGGTACGTACTACTTTCTCTAGCTGAGTTTTATAAGTTTCTGTTAGGTTTAAGATACACTGACAATGATGTTAGTGATTTTTGTAACTTGCAAGTTTGTTTTTTTCACTTAGCATCAGCTCATCACGAAAGAACTTCTCATTGTGTAAGGTCTGTGGTTTCAATTTTATTTCTGTGGGAGAATTTTTCTCATCATGTGAATTAAGATATTTTATAATTTGTGCTAGTTTTATGCTAATTAAGTCTCTCTTATTAGAGTTTTATCATTTATGGTACGACAGCCTAGAATAGGCCAAGGTCTTTTGAACCAAATGCTTCGATTAGTGTTTCACCTCCATATTTATAACAAAATTATACACCATTGTTAATAATTGTAAAATATTTATGAAGGCGAGGAACCCTGAACCTTGTGACTATTTATTTAATTTCCTAAAAAAATGTATGTTGGTCTTTTAGAAACTAACAAAGAAAAATGAAATTATTTTGGTCACATTTCAAATCTCTACAATTATAAGAAAATCAACAAAACCACAGGTAATGTTGTAAAATCCTATGCTCTATGGCTTTTTATAATCTTTCTAAAAGCAGTGTAGGTACTACTGATGAAATGAAAGCCACCTATTCTAACTCTATAATAAAATGTTAATGTATTCTGACAATTTTTTTCCTCTGTTTAGTATTATAGGAATAAATTGTAAAATTATTTTCAAGCTGAACATATGAATTACAGAAGAACAAAGGTTATTTCTAAAGCAAATGGCTCCAGACTAAGCAACATTTCAATTTTATGCCAGATATCAGATTCTAGTAAATCCAATAAAAGAGACAGAACAAATTAAATTTTTTAGTAAAGTGAAGAAATTGGGTTAAATGAAATAAAACCAGGATTCTGTAATTACTGTCCAAAAAGAAAGAACAGAAGAAAAAATGCTGTATAAAGTGTATAAATAATCTATCTGTCCTAATTACACCAAACATATTTATAACTTTTGTACTAATTTAGGTGAATTATCAAAAATGGATTTTTGGAAATATGTAAATTTCAACCCATTTTTATAAAATATTTAAAATTTTTATCAATTCTTATAAATATTTTTCAAATATTTATGTAAAATTCTTCAATTATTTGGAAAATATATTTTCTACTTTACAATGAACATTTAAAGTTAAAAGTTCTCAGAGGTTAAAAATGTTCGCACAAGTGCCAGTAGGACATTGCAAAAACATTTACAATACAAGATCTTTTAAACAGCTCATGAAAAAATACCCACTTGCAAAAAACTAACTAAAAAATATTATTTTTTCCCATGATTTTTAATACATTTTATACTTCTATCATTTTATCAATATTTCAAGATTATAAATTATGCTTCAAGATTACCTAAAACACTTTATGAAATATTTTAAAATAATCTTACAAGATTATCAAATATCAATTCTCCTGAGGAAATTGAATAAGAATTCATTTTAATATGATCTAAAAATATTTTTTTAAAAACATCAAAAATAATTTTAAAAAAGATTAAAAATTGAGATGGGGAAAAAGACAACAGTGAATGTTTTTAATATGATTTATGAATAAAAAATGACTAAATAGTACATAAAAAAGGAAATCAAAATTAATGCATCAGTTAAATGAAATGTTATTGTGAAATACTATTATTTAATTAATATTGTTACTGAAAAACGTTTCTGCCTTTAGAATCACTCATTTATTCTTTGATTTATTGTTTTAGTTCATTTTGATGTAATAAAAAATATGCAAGCAGAATTCACTCTGGATAAGTTCTATTATATCACTAGTTTCAGTTGATATAGATTCCAAAGCTAATTTTTCCATGCACTTTAAAATCAAAGAAAGTCTAGAAAGGTATTTTCTCTAAACACTATATAGTAAAAGTTAAAAATAAAAGTTTTTCATTTTTAAAATGTTTTTTTTTTCTTTTCCACTTACAAAAAATTTTATTTTAAATATATTAATGACTTTTAAAAAATAAATTTACATAGATTAATACTTATGAGTAATTTAAAATCTTATTAACATTACACTAAAACAAAATTCTCTCTCACCAAGAAATAAATCAACTTAAACAGAAATGCATAAATTGTATGCATAAAAAAAGGATAAAATAAAAATTGATGAAAAACTTTTTTTAATTAAATGTATTATTTTTTCTTGTAAATACATTTTGTTTAATACCTACAAGTTAAACTCTCAAATAATTATTTGTAATAAAATGTTTCAAGTATGAAAAGTTAGTGTCCCCCCCCCCCCTTTAACTCTCTTACTATACAAGTGCATTAGTCACCAATTCCATTAATTGGTTTGTACAGACAAATTAATGGAAACTCTGAATCTGAAGTATTTTTATTAGTACACTGTTATGATGATAATTTGAAAGAGAACAAATGTAAGAAAACCTTTAATAAGAGCTTTCAATTCTGTTAGGAATGAAGGAGAAAATTGTTCCATCAGTTTTCACTCAAGAGATAGTCCCTTTAAAGTTTAATAATTTCAATGTCTTGAGACTGAGGACACAAAGGTAACTGCATTGTTTCATTCTTACATTCATTAAACCAAATTGTGATGAACTTTATAGTACAGAAATTGTTATGCAGTAAGCAGTGGCGTAACATACATCCCCACATTTCAGGGGGGCCCAGGGACTCTAGGAGGCCCAAAGCTTGACTGACACTAAGTACGTATTTGGGCTTGGGGCCCAAAACCTTTCAGGAAAGTCTTAGTATTCTACGTTACGCCACTGGTAGTAAGCAATGACAATTTGCTGTATTCTGCTCAAGACGTGATCTTCTGGCCTGATATTTGAATGTTATTTGCAGAGTATGGATAAGATTTTCAGCAAATAATTTGTGCCATTGCTTGATGGACTATGTCTAAATTTTTTTTCTATTTACAACATTACAGGTACAACATTAAAATAACACATATTGATCTTCATAATACAATATTTTTTTACCACATCCACAGTCTTAACTGTTTAGACATTTTTAACTGTTTAACTGTTACTTATGAAGTTCTAATAATCATGCCTTTCTGCAAATTCCTCAAATTTGTCACTTTAGAATATTACACAAGTGGAGTCCCATCTGTAAATGTATCACTTATAGTAGTTGACTTCCTACTTTATCTACATATACATAGAGCAAATAGTAATACCTACATCCCACAAAAATTTGTATAAGTATTTTCATTATTTCACTTACTATCTGAATTGCAATAATTCTATACCATAATGCAGTGGTGTACAAACTATGGATCACAAGCCCTCTGGGGATTGCAAGAAAAAAAATTTCTTGGGTTGGCGTCAAATGCAAAGAAATTTGTTCAGCAATCAAAAATATAAAACTTTTCTTCAACGAGTATCAGGTGCAGTAAAATAATGAAATGAGATTTTTTTTTTTTAAAAAAAAATTAACTATATACATATAATTAAAAAACAATTAGTCTGTGTGTTAGTACATAATACCTATACCTCAACAACTAGCAAATAAACAGACATAGAGATAAAAGATAATTGTCAATTTGAGATAGCCTTTATCAGCTTTTTGTTGCTTTTGAAAGTATAAATTTAAGGTCATAAAAAAATTAATTTTGAAAAATAAAATTTTTTAAATATTTTCTTATCTTTAAGTAAGTAATATGTTAATCCCTACCATTAGTTTTGCACTCCCTTTGAATTTTTTTGAAGTAAACTTAAATATTTGTGTAATATTATAATTCACAGTAAACTCCATCTATAATATAGACGTGTGATCAATTAATAATACCATTTAAAATATTTACTTGCTTTAATTATCATGTATAGTTTTTCAAGAACAATGTACTTTTTATTTTAAGTAGTGAGCATGTGCAATTGGTATAATGAGATGCTTTTAATTAAGTTTTCTTTTCTTTTAATTATATTGTCTGAATAAACTACATATAAACATAATTCATATCAAATAACTCTGAACTTCCTTTTTTCTCTTTTCTTTCCATGTGGTAGTCACGTGCCTATGCAAATGTTACAAAATATTGTGCATTATACTGTACATTTATCCTTTTGTTTTAATTTTAAAGCACTCATAATAAATAAATATCGACAAATAGGTACCCAACATCCAATGGACTTACAAAAACTGTGGATTGATCCTCATTACACAATTTCTACTTCAAAATTTTTTTAGCAAAATATGTTACCTAATAAAAAGTTGACAAAATATGAAGTTTATTAAACACAGATTTACATGTTGTGTTGTTAACTTATTGTACATTAAAAACATAATCAAATATTGCAAAAATAAAATGAAAGTATGAAACTTGTTAAATTAAAAAAGACAACTGCACAAAACAAAGAAACAGAAAATAAATCTAAATTGTTTTTTTTTTAAAACTGCTTAAAAGTACGAAAAATCAAATGTATTGTTTAAAAATATACAATTTTTAAGAAGGCTTTATGGGCACCCTTATAAGTTGCAAAATCAATAAGGTAAAAATTTGAAACATACACATACAATTGAAAATCACTTTCTTCCTTCAACACACAATTACATTGATATCAATTATGCATGAAGAAGAATATGATAAAGATTTAAAAATGATGCCATTATCGAGAGATACTGTTTCTTGAAGAATTTTCACCATATCAAATAATGTTGGTTCTGTTAAATCTAATATAAAATTCTCCTGTATTTGCTGAACAACTTGCTGAAACAAATGACATTACTAAGTTGTCTCAAGTAATTGTACATATGAGATACATTTATAGAAATGTGTTAGAAGACTTTTTATGTTGTAAAAAACTGGAAGAAAAAATGCATAAGAGAGAAACATTAGAAATTATTAAGGTATTTTGAAACAAATAACTTGCATGGACACATTGCATCACAATGCCTTGATAGTTTTGTAGCATTAATAGATAATAAAAAAAATGACTAAGAGGGTTAATAGAGACTTCTCACCATGTAGTACTCAATTAATGCACAATATACAGACAAGCTCTTGTTAAAAAAAAATTGATGAAAAGTTGCATGAAATATAACAGTATATTATTGCAATCAATTGTATTGAAAAGAACAGCCTCAACAATTTAGCTATTTATAGTATATCTTTTCAATACACTGCAATGAGTTCTGCATATGAGACATTATTACTACATATTAAAGTCAGATAGCTTCTCAAGCAGAAAATATTACAACATATTTTCAGTTTAAAAAAATAAAGTTTACATTGGGGGGGGGGGGGGG
>BMAV01023408.1:245734-283151 GCA_019973955.1 Trichonephila inaurata madagascariensis | reverse complement strand
GAAAAGATACACATATTAGGAGCACACATATTCATTAATTACTAAAGATTGGCTTAAAAAACTTAGTTATATGGTTGACATTTTCAAATAATTTAACAATTTGAATGCAAGTCTACAGAAAGAAAATATAAACATTTTAAAATCAAGAGGTAAAATTGAAGATTTTAAGAAAAGCTATATTCTAGCAAGGAGAATTTAATAAAAATAATACAGGCATTTTCCATGCATTTCACAGATTTTTTAAAATTTAACCCTTTTGAAATGGGTAAGTGATATATGCATTTCCTATGAACATTTTTCATAGCTAGGTATGTCATGTGACTTTTTAGATTGAAGACTAAATTAGTAATTTTTCCTGCCACTAGATATAGTTCTATGTCTGTGATAATGGAATATTTCATGGTTACAAAAAGTTGACCTTCATTTCTCATTGCAGTATCTTTATTTCTAGAATTTATTTCAGAAAGGAGGTAGGAATCATGAGTAATGTAAATAAATAGAACTTGCTTTGTAAATGTGATAGTTGATGCAAAACGCATGCATTTTCAATGATTCTCTCTTCCTATTTCAGAAAGCTTTGGCTCTAAATTATTAGGATGATAAAGTGTTATTTATCTGAAAATGAATATACTCGCTGTCATAACCTAAACATTATGAAACAATTTAACATGGTACCAAAAAGGACAAATTTTTTGTGTGCAATTTTTTCCCTAAAATTAGGCTTAGGGATGCATTTGCTCAGAATGATAATCATCCAAAAGAAATAAATATTTCTTCCAAAATATTCAAATTCATACATTTTATTATTCTAAATGATAACACAACTGATACAGTTAACAAAATACAACTTGTAAACAATTCCTTACCTCTTAAAAGTGTGGCAGCTGTTCCTTTGTATATACTTCGAATTCCTCCCTCTTTATACAATTTTTTTACACAGTCAACAGGTCCAGCATATTTTATTTCAGTACCAGGGCCAGCAGCTTGTTGGACCTGTTTTTCATTTAAAAAGAGGGGAAATTATATAAAATTTTTTATCTAAATTTGACATGTTATTTTTAAGCGCAATTACTTATAGTCTCACAAATTAGATTCAAGAGTTTAGCTTTGAAAGAATGACACATTAAAAGCGAATTTTAAAGCATGGAAAAATATTCAAGAATTAATTCAATATTGTACACTTAACCAATTGAGTTAATTTTACAACTCTCAAAGTAACTTCAGCAATGTAAAAATGACAATGTAATTTTTCATATCTATATATTGTAGTTTTTTTTGATAAAAAGAAAATTCAAATAATATTTAGACAACTGAAAACACAGTGTATTTTAGTATATTCAAGAGTTCAGAAATATTAGAATAACCATGTATAAATGGTGCAGACATCTAAATATTTCAATGAACATCGAAAGTTATACGAAAAAAATACGATATGATTTCACTTAAAAAAAAGCATGCAATCAAAGATTTGCTTTTGTGTTAAAAGAAACAGAAAGAAGCCAAAACAAAAAGTTCTCTACCATTACCAAACAACTCAAACCAAGAAAACTTGAAATTTTCCAAACATTAGATTTATTACATCTATGAATAATTAGCAAGAATATATTTTGTTACTATTCAAATTACCACATTTTACATGTCCTATAAACTTGACTGAGATTTTTTTTAGTAATACTGTTTTACAAATAGTAGTAAAAATAGATAAAAATAATAAAGTAGTCCTTTTAACTAGGAATTATGAAATTAAACAAAATATCTGGAAGACAATTATGAATCAAATAGCAAAAACCAAATATGAAAAACTATTTTCCACACAAAATAAACAAGAAAAGAATTGGGACAGTATTTACACAAATTATATCACTGTAAAACAATTTATATCATCATAATTTTTAAGCTAAATATTTGTAAATTAGCAATTCAACACATTTCATTTTTCTTGTATTATAAAACTACATTTTTGTGTGTTTTTACTCTTCATGACATAAAAAATTTGAACATAAAACAATAGTACTTAAGCAGAAATAACTATTTATGTAATGCTCATACATTATGCACACAAGAATATATCTATCATTTAACTTAATAAAGTATTTAAAATATTGGAAACTACACAGTTGAACATTATAAACCTCATGTGAATCTCTATTTTTGTTAGGCAGCCCAAAAGAGAGAATGCCTAGAACAATATGTAATTTTTACAATGCATTACAATAATTTATTCACAAAAAGTACTTTTTTTATTTTCACATAACATCCATAAAATACAAATTCTTTTAAAAATGTATCTTGTTAGATTCAGAATGAAACTTTTAAGTTAAACTTTCCTATAATTAAATAAATTTAAAACCTATATTTTCCTTTTTTTAAATAAGCATTTAGAGATTAAAAGAATAATCCTTTTATTATTGTATACAATTTATATTCTAATTTAATTAAATAATTTGGGAATTACTTTATTAATTAGTTCAAGCGATATTAAATATAAAAACATCTCAATTAAACATGATGAATGAAATATTAGTAATTAAAAGAGTAAAAACAAAATCATAGAAAAGTAAAACATTTGCAATCAAAAAATATTTGCATTTTCTGGATTTTTATTTTCCCAACATCTTATCTTGTGGAATGGGATTTTCATTGGAAACAGTAGTTAATAAAAAAAATTATTGACTACATGCAATGAAAAATGTTATCTTTGTCCAAATTTCATAAAATTTGAGCCATATATTAATATGCTAATATCAAAATATCAGGGACCATAAGGACCTATCAGTTGGTCCTACTTGTTTAATGGAATCCTATTTAATAATTTTAAAATTAATTTTTGTTATTTGAAATAGTATGTAAAGATATTTTTAAATAAAAATTTTCCCTTTTATGAATGAAAACTTCTAAAATTTGTAATTTAATTTTGTTCATCCTGTAGTCTGACCCTATTAACATGTAGTATATATGTATATCTGGGATCCATGTTTACTAAACTATGGCATACTATTATGTCCAGGATTTGCTCAGATATCTTTTTTTAGTGCTGTTAAGGGTTGCAAAGGTGCCCAGGGTTTGAGAATTTTATGCCTCATAAAGAATTTTTTTTTTAAATTTTAGACCTATATGTTTAATAACCCCTTTTCAAACGTTCTTTTAAGACCCTGTTTCTCTCAGCCTACCTCGGAGAGCAAATGCTTTTATGTTGATTTTAACAAGGACATGACTACTTATAGGAGTTTACATTAAAAGGGAGGAAGATATTTTTAATAAAGTAATTTAAATTGTAAGAATTAAAAGAATATTAGTTTAGTGTATTATCAATGAAAATAACATACAGAAACTTTGACGATACAGTAATAGTCTTACATGATAAGTAATATGATTCAAGATGAATACAGAAAATTTTTTGAATAAATGCTCACAGAAATACAATAGAATTTTAAACTAAAAGTTTCTTAGATTTTTTTATTTACAGCAATGAAAATCTTTTTATACTTCATGAATCAATCTAAAAACAAAACATAATTCTAATATAATGAAAGTATAATCATTAATGAAGAAATTAGAAAAGAAATCATAAAACTATTTTTAAGTTCATAAATCCCCACAAGTGAGCAACCAGTGCAGAGTTTGTTCAAAGATTAAAATTCTATAGGTAAATACAATTAGTATGCAAGCAGGAATTAAAAATATACTTGACAGTATATTAATACATCATTACCTTAATCATTTAAACCTCATTTTAGTTTCTTTAGCTTAGAAAGAAATTAAAGCTAACATTAAGGAAATCTGCTATCCTCTAGATGCAATTACTGTTGCCTTTTTCCAAAAGAATTATCACATTAAGAGCTAAACCTGTGTGTGTGTTTCACCTTCCTTTCCATTTAGCCTGCAATAACCAATTTCACTGATATAGTTACTGATGAATTATGAACTGAATTACTCCAATGTGTTTCAGTATTTGCTACGTAAATATAGTTTAATTGTAACACATTTTTATTTTCATGTAAAATATCTGGCAACACATTTTTCTGCTTACTCATTATTTATATGTGAATCGAAGTTTTGAATAAATTTAGTTAGGTTAAAACCTTTGCTCTTGTTAAAATTCCATTGTTTACTGAACTAACAAATAATATGAAGCCCAGTGGCTGAGTGGTAGCGTATTGTGCTTCCACCCCACGTCCAGGGTTCAAATCCCAAGCTGGGCAAGGTTGACTCAGCCTTTCGTCCCTTTAGACGTTCGATAAATAAGTACCAGACTTTCTTGGGAGCTAAACACTGGGGGTTTTGTGTCAGACTGACCACCTGACCAGAACATCTGCTCATGCACTTAAGCGTCCACGGTCCTGTATACTGAGATGGGCACAGTAGGCCTTGGCCCTCATGGGCTATTGCACCGTGTTTAGTTTAATTTAATAAATGATACTCCTTCCTGATTCATCTCTTAACTGTTCTCTTAAATTCATTAGATTAGCCTGTATCTTGATTTCAAAAGCACAGTCTGTTAATCCGATTTAGGTTGGAATATATATCCCAGAAGTAGAATGTGTAAAGTGCAAAGATAATGCAAACTATGTGGCAGAATTAGGAAGAGAAACTGCCTGAAAGTTAACTAAATAAGATGTAACATTTTGTGTAACCTGAAAAAGACAATCACTCTTTATTGCTTACCATATCTCAATAAAACTCAATACTATATATATTTGGAATGTATTATTTTGGTACATTCGAGGTATGATTGCAGAATTATTCAAAATTTATAAATAGAAAGTGATTTTTAAAAATTTTGTATAGTCAGATAGCACACTAGCAAGGCCTGCATAAAAAAAAGATTGTCATTCACTGGAGATGACATGGTCCAAGCAGAAAGTTCTGTATCCGTAAGTAACATGATACTTAAAATGTTAAAAAAATTAAATAATTTTAATTTATATTTTTTAAAATTTTATTTGATTTATATTTATATAAAAAACTCATTTGCATTTTAATTTAAACTGAATTAATTTAATTTGCTAGAAAGAATAGTATTTATATCTTTCATAAACAAGATTAAATATTTTCATTTTGTACCTGTAAAAGGCACTTGATTCGTTCTCCAGGTGTCATAATGGCTGTTGTAAATACACCTGATAACATTCCAGCATTGAACAGCTGTACATACCTACATGAAACATGAAATTTATAGAATACTTAAAAATACATGAATACAAAATTGAGAGATCTCATCATATAATTATGCCTCTTTTGAATGAAGAAAAATGAATAGCCTACAACTATTAATTTGAAACTAGTAGTAAAAGGAGATTATATTTACTGAAAACATTAAATTTAAAAGCTGAAAAAACTTAAGACTTCCTTTACAATTTCTGTTATAAAAAATCCTTATAACAAAATTTACAGAAATGAAAAGCGAGAAAACACTAAAAATATTCCAGACCCAGTTTTTCACATCAATAAATAGTAACAAATTAGTAAAAAATTATCTCTTCTCAAATATATTGCATAAATAAAAAAAAAATTCCACCTATTTATTAAGTTACATATAGTTGAGAAAAAGTAACACAAGAAAATAAAAGAAATCAAATCAAATTCTATAAAAAATATCTTCTGAAAAATCTTGTTTACAAATATAATAATTGTTATGATACACCTTAAATATCAAACTGCTTTTTAGAAAAGTTTCCTTTACATAAAAGTTAAAACATTTAAAAAACTCATACTCATAATTTTTTAACAAATAGAACTCTTGGCTAACAAACTAAATAATTAAATAAGGTGATAAAAAAATATCAATATTTTAAAGATTTTTTTTAATAAAACATTGCCATAATTGCTTATTTGTACCAATAAGTTATTCTTATTGAACTCTTTAAATCAGGAGTACTCAACCTTTTTTTCTGCTGGGCCGCATACATATGTCAGCTATTTCACGCGGGCCGCAACATGAGGATAACTGGGGGAGGAGGTGGAGAAATGCTTTAAAACCAAGATAACATTCAAAATTTAAAATGTGGAAAATTGATCAAAATATTACAGCTCCTGTGTGTTTTGCTTTTTTAATAATTATTATTTTTTATTTCTGTCTCTAACACTAAATTAGATGCATTTAAGAAACACTCCTTCACAATTTCTACATCAGTAAATGGTTTCATATGATCACCAATAACATAACAAACTTCATAGCATATGTCTTTGTTACCTGCTGTGATATTACCACTGACAAAACACTTTGTTGCTGTTGCAAAGATTATTCAAGAAACCATTTTTATAATTTCTTGAAAGAGATCTTCAAGGAAAAGTGTCATTGAATGATTCCTGTTTATTGGTATTTTTTAAATACAGTACTTTCGTGACAAATAAAACGATTATTGATCCATGTTTGTTTTTCACTACAAATAGTGAACTATCCAATAGCCTTAAAACGATATATTTTCTTCGAATGTTTTTTGCTTGCAATATATGAAAGATAGTTAAAAATTAGTTCCACCTATAAAATTGCCACTATTCCACTGATGTCTGTTATCGATAACCGTAAACGTTCTAAATAGAAAAAGAATATCAATTCGTACCCGTACAACACCGACAGCAAAATTGATATATTTGATTTCTTGAGAAAGAATTTCCCACCAAATTTTTAATACAATGTTCTTAAATAAGTGAATTTCTCAGAGCAATGGGCCCTGACCGGGCCACTTAAAAATGCTCAGAGGGTCGCAGGTTGAGTATCGCTGCTTTAAATTGTGCCTTTTACATTCTGGAATTATTTACATAGGAAAGAAAGTTAAACAAGTACATATTTTTTTCATAAAAATATGTCTAAGCTTACGATAATTGTTCTTCAGGATGCTTTTGTTGAAGCCTTTTCCCTACACCAAATCCAAAGAAACATACAGCAAACATAGGAGTTACTCCAGTTATAGGAGCAGCCATACCCTTATAGAGACCTAAAAAACCCTAATAGAAAGTTAAAAAATGATTAAAAATGATCTAAAATATTATCAATAAACATGTCATTTTTCACAGTAAAATATTGATCAATGAACTCAATAACATGAAATATTATTAGTAACATTTTATACACTTTTATTTGATTCATTAATTAAAAACACATGATGGTTGAAAAGATAATTTTCCTTTAAGAAAAACATTGTTGGAATTTTACATGTAATTTTTACAAGGTGGGCCATCATACTTCTCAAAAAAAAAAAAAACCCTTTTAAAGGACAAGTTTAGCAGAAAAATCCATCAAGTTCTTCCTTCCTTTCTTTAAAGCTTTGAAATAATCATGAGGTTTATTTGAAACAATGGACATAAATAACTTGATCAAACCTTTATTTTTAGAGGCAAGAGGCATGAAATTCCTTTCATCATGCTTATATTGAAATTCCCTCTCTCCTTTTTGTAATGAAACAAAACGAATTATTCCTTAAACTGCTATTCTTCTAACTATCCATTTTTTCACCACTCTTTAAAATAGACATCTAAATTTATTTTGTATCAAATAATTAAAATTTTCTCCAGTATTTATTTAATTTACTAGAATTCAAGACACATAAACATTTGATCTTACTACATTCCTCAGAATCTATTTTAGAATATTATACCTTTGACCAAAATAAAATAAGCAATTGTTTTGTTATTGAAAGGCTTCTTACTATGATTAGATGGAATGGTTTCATTTAATACCTCAAAATATCATAAAGGAAATATTCCTGGGATATTTCTCTCATAATTTTATTTCAGAATGGTTTTTAAATAAATTTATTATTATTATTTGCATTATCATTAAATGTATACAATTTAAAAATTTAATTACAAAATAATTTAATACAATCCTTAAGACTTTTTCCATTAAAATGATTTCTTTTATTAATCCAAAGATTATTTATAATTTAGGCAGTATAGAAATAAGTATGAAGCATAATTATGCTAAATGAAACATTTTACATCTTTATGCATAATTGTTTCATCAGTTTATTCAGGCATTCTGTAGTTGAAAACATTTGCACACTATGGAATGCTGAAATAATCTTATGGATATAAATAGATGATTCAAGATATGATCTTTTTAGAATGATATATATCATTTAGTGGTTGCATAATGTAAAAACATTATCATATTGAAATGTATATAGCAATTATATATTAACCCTCCAAGCGGTCTGCACATAAAATTACGCCATTCCAGAGATGCTTTTTCTGCCTTCAAGCAAGATTCCCAAAAGCGGCCGAGCCGCATTCTTAAAAATATGGCTCAACCGCTTTTGAGAACCCCACCTGAAAGCAAAAAAATATGTGCGGTGCATTTTTGAAGCATCTCCAGAATGGCAAGACTTTAAGTGCAGACCGCTTAGAGGGTTAAAAATACTTGTAAGTATAATATAATTATTAGAATTCTTAAATCTTATCCTCTTCTTTTTATCCAGTAAAAGTTTTTGCGGACTGGGTGACGTAGTTGGTTTGTCACTGGCCTTCTGTACCCAAGGTTGCAGGTTCGACCCTGGCTTTCCTGATGCAGAAAATTGACAGTGGAGCGGCCATGTCGTATGATTATATGGCAAGAAAAAGATCCCTTGAGTGTTCGTTTGGCTTGGATGCTCTCGGCAAAATAAAATTTCTAAGTATAAATTTCACATTGGCAGAGCTCAGGTGCTTCCCTCTGGGGAAGAAACTAGGAGTCAAAATTACTTGCAGTAATTGGTGTCGCCTAAATGGTGCCACACTAAAAAGTAATACCAGCTCCTGGGGAATGTACTAGGTCTGCAAAGGTAGAAATACCAATTACATAGCCCCATTATAGAAAAAAAAAAGTAAAAGTTTTTTCTACCTATCGTGGAAAATAAAATTTATAAATACAGCACCGAAAAGTTGCAAGAAGATCATAAGAAAGAATATGTTACTTGTTTTTAGAAGACATTTTTAAAAGTTTCTTGAATAACATCAATAGAGAATTCATACTCAACACTTCATGAAACATGTTCCCTAAAAGGAGAATCTTTGGTCTTAAGGGACTTTTTGAACTAACATTTCAACAACTCAGCAAGTGGTCAACACATTATCTTGATATCATTGTCCAATGACAAACAAAAGCATTAGTCACTGATGGGGGGGGGGGGACTGAAAGACACCATAGCTGAAAGTCCCATTCAGGTAAATATTTTATTACAAAATAACCTGTCTCCTAATGGTTAAAAAAGAGTTAGGACTTCAAATTTCACTGATGGTGAAATTTAGGTAATGATATACCAGTTCAGGTTTATTCCTTACCATTTCACTGTGGTTTAAAATGACAAGGTCCATCACCAATTATCCTGTTGTAGTTTCTGAATATGATGTTAATAAACTATCAATTTAAACAAGAAAAATCACTTAAGTCAAAGTTTTACTTGTGTAATTTTCAAAGAGAAATATATATATCCCCCCCCCCTTAAAAAAAAATTAATAGCAAAGAATATGAATAGTTTCTAAAAAAATATTTGAGAACTCGTCATTTCCTTTCACAGTTAATTCAGAATTGGTTCTGCAAAGAGTTTGTTAAGTTTATGAGGAACTTAAAAAAATAGTTGTCTCACAATTATATTATAAATATTTCACTGGACTATATTTTTAGATATCATAACCCATTAACACTAGGCCACATCA
Source organism: Trichonephila inaurata madagascariensis (assembly GCA_019973955.1). Classification (NCBI taxonomy): domain Eukaryota; kingdom Metazoa; phylum Arthropoda; class Arachnida; order Araneae; family Nephilidae; genus Trichonephila; species Trichonephila inaurata. The sequence goes on along the minus strand of BMAV01023408.1, from coordinate 273,515 downwards.
CTCATTCAGAGAAAAGGGTGAAGACAGCATAGCTAAGACTGTCACCTCTGCTAAAAACTATCCCTACCCTGTAAGTTAAAAAATGGTAATAAGAAGTTCCAACAATGCATTCTCTTCTCCTTTAAAACTTATAATTTAATTTTCATAAATTATAAAATGAAACATTTTTTTCAAATTTCAGTTAAAGAGAAGCTAATTTTTAAAATTTGATAAAGATTTCAAAAATTAAGTTTGATTTTGACTTAATATTCACAAACAAAAATTCTAAAGATAGGTTCCAATAAAAGATTTTTTTTTCCTTTACTATTAAAGATTAACAAATGATATTGCAACATTTTGTGAAGGTGTAGATATCCAGAAAGTACTGAAGTTTAAAGCAAATAAGTCTCAAACAGTTTCAAGAAATTCAAAACTGCTACTACATAGTTTATACATTTGAATATCCAAGCTAATCTCACAGCATGGCATTCTGCATTTTCTTATGCTAAATTACATTAGAAAAGTGTAATTATAATAATAAAATTTGGTAGAAAACTATGACACAATGCATTTTGACTGTAAAAGGTATAATGTTCGTTCTTTTAAACATTTTGCAATGACTGCCTTGATCAACGAATTACAACGAACTAATTTGATAACGGGGGTAATGGTGCCAAGCAGCGCTTCTTGTTGCTGGAATGAAATCCAATATGGCGGCCTAGCAGTAATTTAATGATACACAATAATTTAAAAGAATTGTTTTGAAATACATTGAAATGTATTTCAAATAAAAGATATAGGAAGAGATTGAAAATAACCTAGATCAATCAATAAATAATGAATAACAATATTATGTAATAAAAAGTAATATGATCTAATAATAGTATTATAAGCAGCATATAATAATCTTATAATATTATTTCATTGTAATTATATATAATATTCATATAGTACGATTTTATAACGGTTATTAGAAATAATAATCATATAATATAATTAAATAGTAATTATTAAAAAGAATAATCGTCGAATTGTAAAAAAATAAAAATAATGCATAAGAGAACTTGTAATACATAAATGAACAACATAAGAATAGCTATTAATAAACAACAGAAATAATTATAAATAAATAAGATAATAATTATAAATAAATAAGATAATAATTATAAATAAATAATATTAATTATAAATAAATAACAAGATATGTAATAATATTTATAAATAAATGCTAAAAGAAACAATTATAAATAACGATTATATGATTATTACACATAGTAATAATTGCATTTTTTTTCATTATGAATAAAATAATTACATAATATATGTTAAAATTAATTTAGAATATCAATTACAAAGTAGTGAAAGCTTGCAATATGAAACTTGCACTGCAAGTTCCTTCAATGAATTTTATCGAACAAAGAACTTAGAAAAAAAATTTTTTTAAACGAAAATAAACGATTTATAGCGATAATTAAAAGCACAACACTTATTCTTTTAAGAAAAAAATATTCTAATACTCACTTATTTTAGAAATATCCATATTCAAAAATAGCCCAGAATTAAACAGAAGACGCAAAGAATAGAAAAATTACACTGAAAATGGTTAAATTTTTAAAGAAATCATCTGAAATTAAAGGGTTACAGCGGGAAAAAAAGAATAAAAGCTAATTTTAATATACGTTATCCCCATGGCAACCACATTGACAGACGATAAAAATATTAAGGTGTAATATTATTATGTAATATTATCGCCCATCTTGGCGAACATAAACAGCTTGGCGCTACTACCCCCTGATATCAAATTAGCACCAATTACTGTACGAAAGACCACAGTCTTGAATGTACTGTTTGCTAAGTGTAACACACTGAAAAAAACTTTGCATAAAACAAATGTGAAATCTAATGGTTTCAGTTTTTTGTGCATGTTGAGAACAATTCACAGGTAGTTATCAAAAGTAATTTAAACACTTTATCAATAGTTTTCTTTGAACACTACATAAAATAATGAACAATATGCAAAATATTTGTCTCAATGCTTGCGAAATTCTAAAAGGAATGTGAATAAAATACTAAAATCATAGAATATCCATCCTCAAATCACCAAAAATAAAAATGTTCTGCAGCATCAAAAAACATGCATGTGTTTATATATCAGCTGTGACACAGTTAAAAAGCAAGCTCTATTTATTTACATTACTCCTTAAATGATTCTTGCTTCTATTCCGAAACAAAACACTAAAAGTAAAAAATACTGAAACAAAATGAAACTCAACATTATCTAGTTTTGAAGTATTCTACTATAACAGACACAGTATGACATGGAAAAGCAAGAAAAAATATTGATGAAATGTTCCATCTGAAAAGTCATATAAGACACATCTGACAGCAAAAAACGTTCACAAGGAATGCATGATTAAGGAATGACCAGCCCAATGTGAAAAAAAAGGGTTATTACAACTAATATTCACATATTTTAAAAATAAATAAAAGTAACAGATCAGTTTAAAATTATTTTAATATGAAATACATTTCACAACAAGTGAAATTTAAAAATAAGAAAATCTAAAAATTTTAATATTCAAGAAAGTTACCCAAGTTCACCATACATGTAATGAATATACAAGAATAGTTCACAAATTTAATTTTATAAGAAAAAATAACCACCTACGCAACTTTTACCCATTTTTCACAAGTTTCTAACAAATTTACAAAACAAGTATACATTACTTTTTAAACAGGTATTGAAGTAAATATGATCTATAAGTACCTCCTTAAGGATTGTCTTCTTTGCACAATCTAAAGTACCCGTATACATTGGGAGAGCACCAACAGCGGGTTTTGGCATTGTCTGCAAGCGAACCTACACACATCCAAATAAAAATAATTCAACTAAATATTTATACAAGCATAACACTGGGTCATTTCCATGTAAACACCAGCCACTAAAGATAATATAATCAATAGATATTTACCTATTAGACCACCAACCAGTAAATTAGCAAAGATTTTGAAACATTTGCCCAACTTATAAATAAGGTAATTACATGTGACAATGCCCAGGAATATTTTTTCATTACTGGTTAATGAATATTAAGGTATTTGGCAATGGTTATTAATTAGGCAAAAACAGGTGATAGACTAATAGGCAAGAACCTATTTATGTTATGAATGCGTAATTCAATGATAATTCAATATTTTACAACAAATGGGAATCAATTGCTTCAGCAAACAAGAACTCAAGTTTAAACTACCTTTAATACTTTTATTTAAATTCCATTCCCTTCATTTATGTAATTTAATAATAAAAAATTAATATATTTATTATTAGGAATGATATCCAATATCATCAAATCAAAAGTTCTTGCCAAATGGCTTGACTGAGGTCAAAAGTGGAAACAGTGGCCACACATGTTCAAACACACAGTAATAACAGCATTTGGCAACATTTTAGAATTGGTGATGTCTTTTAGTTAGGCAAAATTGATTAATGGTATAATACATAAATACCTATTTTATTATAAAACTTTACTATTATAAAAAAAAAAACTATATTGCAGCAAGAACTTTATAAATGTCTATTGGGTGATAAATTTCGGTAGTAAAGCAGTATAATCAAATTAAGTATGGTTACTGTTGAAAAAAAAAGCCATAAAATAACATGGCAAAAATAAATTGATAAATACATTTCTAAAATTAATTACCTGTTAATAACATTTATAAAATTTTTCAGTACTTATGTATTAGCATCACCACAGCCAAATTTGTGCTATGTAAATTATACAATTTTCCATTTTAAAACATGACTGATTGTTTTATTTTTGTATCAAATAAAACATGCGAGAATCTTTTTGTTATTTTGATATAATGGCACGATTCGCTTGGAGCAAATTTTGCTGTATATATATATATATAGTGACACTAATACGCAAGTACCAAGTTCTGACCATCATTGTAAACTTTTTTGATTTTTCAAAAAAATTATGAATCTCAAAAATGGACAAATTAAAGTAGATAAAATTAGAGGTTTAAAAATAAATTTTAAAGAACATGCATAAGATATTCTTGAAAAATGAAAGATATCATACACTAATTGGAAAATTAAGTACATGTATAAAAATATATATATATCATTTGTAATCATATAAAACTTTAAAAAACTATGATTCTAAGCAATTTTATATTTTTTCACTGATGTCTTTTCAATTATTATGTGCAAATGGGTTTTTTTAAGGAAATTAACAAATAATATTTTTATTCCCTTCGATTGAATGTATATATTGAATTTTACGAATTAAACTAGTAAATATTTTTTTGTTTTACTTTGTAAAAAATTATATTTAATATGAATTTTCTTAGAAAAATTTGTAAAGAAAATGTGATGTTTATTAATTTATAGCATTCATGATTGAAACTAAAACACAAAAGTTTAATATTGTACTCTAATGAAACAACTGATAATAATTAGCAATATAGAATAAGGAAAAAATGCCTATCAAGAGATCACGGAAAATTCATCTAACCGCTCTTGACAATTTACTTTTATAGTATCTAATGGATGGCCAGCTGCAACACAACATATACCACCAACTCCGCCTGCGATAAAATTTTTAATAGGACTTGTTCGCTGTTTTTCTGACATTTTTAATATTTAAAATAAAGAAATTTTAATAGAAATACTAATAGAGAGAGTAAACTAGTCTCAGTTTCCTGATCCTGAGAGAAATATTCACATGTTATCTCTAAATTCTTATTTGTTGATGACATGATGACGCAATCTCCTGCCATTCAAGGAATATTATTTCGAAATAAACAACTCAAATCGCTTATTGAGTAACCTCAAATTATTTCAACAAAAAATTCTGTAATAGTCTTAGAAGATAGAAAATCAAAGTAATTTTATCTAAATTTTGCATCTAAATATTTTAAATGATTTGGTTTCGTTGTAGTATCTTTTTTTATGTTACACTTGTAAAAAATTGATGAAGCCTAACAAGTGAAAATAATTAATTTAGGAATTCGAATATAAAACTTAATCATAGTATTTGAATGAAAAGTTTAAATTTAGTAAAAAAGATATAATAGTCTTGTTGAGTCGCGTCTAGCCCCCTCAACGACTAGTTTCCTTCTTGGCCATCTGCGCATGATCTCGCGCAACTTTCCTACCTGAACATCTGCGCACATTCCCACGCAGCATGTTTATGAAACGAGTCTACTGAAGAAGGGGAAACAATTTTATTCCGCCAAAATCAAATGCGCTATTTTGCTGTCTGCTGATTTAGTATGATAGTTGTAAATAAGCAGATTTTTTTTCGAATGGAATGTTTTTTTTTAAAAAAAATGGCAGATTATTCCTTTGGTGGAACAACAGCCCTTTGCAAAACTATTTGAATAGGAAAAAAATTGATGTTTGATACCGGATTTTGTAAAGGCAAATGCTAAAAAAATGTAGCAGAAAAAAAATATCGTGTATTTGAATGAATTTTCGCAGTCCTGAACGAATTATTTAAATCTTTCGATACTTAATGTCCCTTCATCCAGTGTTGAAAATTTTCCAGCCATTAAGAATATGATCCCAGCGTCAACATCAAGAATCCAGACCTCTTATAAAAAACAGGAGCTAGCCAATACTGCGTAAGTTAACGTTATAAGCATTCACTTTTTAGTATCAATTTTTGTTAATTTGTTACTTAAATTGCATAGCTAAATGATGAAATATACCTTTCTTGCAGAACTCGTAGTAAAATTAAAACTGCATGAAAAAAAGTTCTCGAAGAGAAATGCCTGTATATACTATGTAAGTAGACTTTAAAGCATTCTTTTTAACATCAGTTCTTATTGAAATTCATTGAGTGCTCACTTAAAAATTGTAGGAATCGTACTTTATCCTAACACTAGAATGTCCGTTGGTGTCAATTTGACACTGGAGCCTGTTCAGTTTGTTCTCCTTTCTGCATTTTTGCAGGGAATTTGAAAATTTTCCATGACTTTTAATTATTTTCCATTGTAATTACACAGTAAAAGTTTTGTGGTTCTAGGTTAATTAGGAGAAATTTTACAACTAAATATACCTAGAATGTTCGCTGGTGTCATTTTGACACCAAGGCAATTTATCATCATAAATAGCTGCCGTTCATCTTTACTTTTAGTAAAAAAAAACTTCCCAAAGTACTATTGCACATTATTTTACCTTCAATGCAGTGTTATTGGGTTAACAGCGGAAACGAATATATTTTTCTAAAACTGTTGTGTCTTAAGTGTTTTGTTACATAGCTTTTGGCTATCTGCTCATAAAAAAAATTTCACTTGATTTTCGAAACTTGTGCAGAGCATACACTTTGAAACGATGGCTCATAGAAAATGTCTGAGCCCTGATGAAATTGCTAATTTATTTCAAGTGATTTCTGAGAATGAATCAGATGGTGGTGGACTGTCTTGCTCTTATTTAGATTCCGATGAAAACATAAGATTGAGTGAAAGTGACTGTGAAGACTCCAAAGAAAGTGTAGATATAATTGTTAATATTCCAATAAATCCTGATATATATATTGCTAGGGATGGCACAGAATGGATCCTGCATAATAGTAAAGTTCCTGGCTGATTTGCGACTCAAAATGTTTTGTGACAAAACAGTGGCCCAACAAGCTTTGCGAAACATAATGTCAATGTCAGTTTTTTATTATATGAAGGGTTTAAATAAAATATGTTAATTATATGAAATAAAATATTATATATGTATATAAAAAATCTTAAAGCTAAACCCTATACTGAACAGTAGCCCTGCATTTTTTTGTTATTACAATTATTTATATCAATGTCAAAATGACACTGGTGAACGTTTATGGGTAATCGAAATCCTGGACGTTCTAGTCAGTGGCGTAACATACACCTCTGCATTGCAGGGATGCCCAGGGTTCTAGAGGGCCAAAAGCCTGACTGCCACCAGTACCTACCCATTGTGCCAATTTGGGGGCCCAAATGTTCTCCATTACTCTACTGGTTCTAGTGTTAAATTTCATTATATGCACAGTTGCCAATTAGGTTTTCCCTTGCCTAAGAGTGATTGATTTTGATTTTGTTGTGGAGGATATTTGTGTCACTAAAGTAATAGTACACCAAAACACTTTTTGATGAATTTCTTTAATAAAAACTATCGTCTGTTACTTTTTTTTTATTTCTGCAATGCAGTGACATGCAAAAAAACTTTTGTTTAAATCTGGGCTTGTTTTCTTTAAAATATTCTATTTTATTATTGTTCTATAAAAATGGCTTATAGTTATATGAGATAAAAAGTTTTTGAAAATTGGTTATTGTTCATATTAAGAAAGGTAAAAACATTGCAAAAATATTTCATATTCAATGGAGCAGTATATGATAAAGCTTTTACAGATTAAAATAGAATTGAAAATAAGTCAAGAAAAGGACATTTAAAAAGCTGAAAGATTCACCATTGTTCCCCAATTTCATCTGAAATTGTTTGAAGAGTACTGAGCGTTGTGCTCAAAGAAAAGTTTTTGTAAATATGAGAATTAGAAAGCTTAGACTTTCTTTGCTAAATCCATGATAAACAAGTCTGAAACATATTAGAATATTTTTCTATTTGCAGATGAGAGCAAATTCAATATGTTTGGCTTAAGCTGGCATATAATAGTGTGAAGAATAAACAAGGAACTTAATCCTAAGAATTTAGTTGAAACAGTTATTCTGGGAGATATTTTTGTGCTGGGAAGGCTGTATGTCAGCTTTAGAATTAGGTGATTTGATATTTATTTGATGGTATTAGAAATCGTGAGATCTTTAACAATTTAAAATTATCTGCTCAAAATTTAGGTATTGGAGACGACTTCATATTTTATCAAGATAAGAGTCCAAACACACTGCTCTTAATGTATGTCTGGTGTGTAACTGGTGGCCACGGTAGTTTAGTGGTCAAGGTAACGGACTTGTGGCCAGTGCGTCTTGACTTGTAGGGGAGCGCTGCACGTAAAATCTGATGAGAGCTCAAACGTCCTCCCATTGGTGTGGTAGTTAGGAGAGAGGGGTGCCAGTTTAGGTGTCATCCTTGTCACTTGATTGTAATTCAAAATTAAGAGGTCCATTTCCAAAAGCCCTTGAGTAGCTGAACAGTGCGACGTTAATATTCTCTCACTCACTGGTGTGTAATTGTCCCCACATTTTGAAACACCACCTCAGTCAACTGATTTAAGTACTATAGAGAAGCGATATTCAACCTGCAGGCCACACAAGTGGGCCGGTCATGGCCCATTGCACTAATAAATTCAATTATTTAAGAAAAATGTGTTAAAAATTTTGTGAGAAATTCTATCAGCCAAGCAATCCCATATATCAATTTTGCTATTGATGTGGTACGGCTAGGAACTGCAGGATAACTTTTGTTCTTTTTGTAAATGTAAAAGTTAATGTTAAAAAATAACATTGAAATAGCGATCATTTTATGGAGGAAACTAATTTTTAATTAACCTGGTGCCTGGTGGTCAAGCCAAAAATATCTAAAGAATTTTTTATTTTAAGACAATTAGAATTTTGACTGTTTCGTTGAAAAAAAAACAAACATAGATCAACAACTTGTTTGATTTGTCGTGAAAATGCCATATTAAAAAGAAATAATAATTTTGCTCGTTACTTTTCCACTAAGCACTAATCTTTCAGTGCCTCTCCTTTTTTTTTTTTTTTCTTGAGGATTTTTTTTTTAGTGATTCATTGATGGATTTTTTAGTGATGAATTGGTTTCCTTAAAAAAATCTTTCCAACATCAACAAAATATTTTGGGGTGGGGTACTTGGGAAAGTCGAAATTACCCCATAGCAGGGTAAAAAAATGCATAAAACCTGTTTTTTGCGAGTTAAGTTTAATATAGTTTTAAAATGAAATTCAAAATTCTTGATATTTTAATCAATTTCTGCCTTTTAAATGTCCTTGATCGTATACAGTCTCCCCCCCATTAATCCTCATGTTGCAGCCCGCATGAAATCATTGTCATATGTATGTGGCCCGACTGAAAAAAAGGTTGAGTACTGCTGGTATAGAGCATATTTGGAGAGAGCTTGATTAAGAAGACATAAAAACAAAAAGTGAAGTGATAGTAGTAATCACAAAAGAATTTAGTATATCAATGCAGAATTTACAAAAAGAAATGATGAATTAAATCTGCAATCTGCCAACACGTTTAAAAGCTTTGTGAACACTAAATGATATCTAAGTGCTAAATTAATAAAAAATACAAATAATTAAAACTATTGCTAGATTTTAAGTGTACAAAGATTTTTATAACAATTTTTTAGTATTTTTATTAATTTTTCAAAGTAACAAGTCATAATTTGTTTTATAAATTGGTTTGGTTATTCCATTAAGAACAAGTTGCAGATATTACTTTAAAAGATTATAATGTTGATATATTAACTTTCATTAGTCGATATCATGTTTTATAGAGATTTGTAAGTGTATGGTCATTTTTGAGAGTGACTGTAACTAAATGATTAAGTGTACCTTACTTGCAGAATGGTGAAATTTACAACAAGCTGTCCACTATGTTGCTAAAGTGTGCCTTATCCATAGTTGCAAAAAGTACATTGCTTGATAATCTCTTTGATTCAGCAGAATTAAACCAATTTTTGAAATGAACAAGTTTTTGACTTTTCTTTTGAGGTAATTTGATTATAACTTCCTGTTATAAAATTTTCTAAAGTTTAATGTGTGGATACTTGCATATTAGTGCAACATTATATGAAACGAAGCACATGGTTGCCAATTCAGCAGGTATGACACATAGGAAATTGGGAGTGCCAACTTGGCAGGTTATTACCATTTAATGTTTAAAATTGTAAATAAAACAGTGTTACAAGCTTTATCATTTCAGGTGCAGTATACTATTATTATTTTTGATTATTAGGTTCAAAATAAAGTTTGGCTCACCTTGCCTATGATAAATAAGGCAGCTTTGTTTTTATTTTTTTGCTTAAACTTTAAACTAAACTAAAATCTAAAAATTTAACTTATTTATTTTATTCTCTACAATTTCCTAAAATATAACTTCGTTTGTGACACTAAAATTTGTCCCTAAAAACAGGAAAATAAGTTGCATTTTTACTAGCATTCTATACATGTTCATGAGACAACTAGCATTTATTTTTATAAACAAAAACTGAGTTTTATATGTATGACAATATATATATATAATAAGGTGTCATAATAGAATCTTTTTATTAGTTAAACATTACTTTTGAATATTTATAACTGTTACAAATCAGGTGGATAGAAACTTAATTTTCAGGGAACATATTTAAATTGCACATACATAACTTAGTCTTTTAATAGTTATCAACAAAAACAATCACTCATAAATCCATCAGTGTGTATGAATTTTAATCTCTTATTGTAATGAGGACAATTTTCTAAGAGTGAAATATATTTAGATTTGTTTTTCTTCTACTTACATATCCTAAACTTGAAATTGCCAGTGTAAATTTGACCAAACCTTTGGTAAACATGAGAACTAGTGATGCCAGTTTCCTTATAAAAATGCGAATTGTATTCTGTATGGAGGATTTTTTCACTTGCCTCGTGTGATAAAATGCTTTCAGTAGAATGTATTTCAAAATTTCTGCATGAAGTAATAAGTTAACTTTTTGACATTGTTTATATAGAAGTTTATTCATTTGTTTTTAAAAAAACTAAAAGATTTGTATATTACATTATCTATTGTGGTAGATATGAATTGAAGCTGTCATTACTTCTGTTTGAATTTTTTTATAATTATGATACTATATTAATATAATAAGTAAAGGTGTATATATATAATGTGAAATTACTATTTTTATTGTAGCTGAATTTTCCAAATTGCTGTATCCTGCAGTTGCATCTTTATAATAGCACTAACTCCAGATAAATCTGCAATAGAATTTGACTGTTCCCAATCAAGATACAGGACAAAAATACAGACCAGAACTGGGTCGGAAAGGATTTGGATACTGTAACAGATAAACTAAGCCAGAATGCAATGGCCCCAGTTTTTTTTCTTTTGTATTGTATTTTTGCTGATTCCTCAGCATTAAGAATAATTATAAAAAAGGAATTCATTGTTATTGCAGCTTGTTTTTCTACTTGCTATACTTATGTACTGAGTTTAAGTGTTAATCTGGAAAATTGGGTACTTGCTTGCTATACTATTGAACAATTCTGCCCAATAAAAAGACATTGCTGATTCAAAAAATGTCACCAATCACTGCCATCATTATTACTACTGTGTTTTAAGTGCTCAGGGATGGTTTCCACTATTGGCTGTATATCGGGGAATTTGGCAGTCTTTAAATTGATGAAATTGGTTGACGGTATACATAAGTAATGAAATTTATATTGTGTGATTTGTTTTATACATATTCTAAAACAACACCTAATATCAGACTATCAATTGCTTTTGATTTAACAAAAACAAACCACCAAATGCAGCAATGTACAGTCAATAATGATAAACATATTGTATTTTTTTTTATTTCTATTTAAATTTATGGAAATTGAGGTACTGAAATAAAAATTTAAGTTTGTATTGTTACTGTTTTCAGTTATACCATAAGTGAGAAAATTTCAGCATTGCCATTTATTAAAATGGTGCAAAATTTGATAAATGACAAAAAAAGAAAAATTAAGAATCAGAGTATTATAACAAATTTTATTTTTGTGTTATGTATTGCTATGTTTTAACAGGTAACATCTATGGCAACAAAAAATTATCAGAATATTCATTATCAAGAAGAAAAATAAAAACATACAAATCACACACGCTTTATCATCCACCACTCCAACATACTAGTGGTAGTCCTTTTTTCATCATATAAGTGTATTTTGCTTACTTCATTGCATCTCCCCTCCCAAAGAATTCTGCTGATGTTATAAGGAAAGCCTTACCTTCAATACACTTTTCCAGCAGAGGTTTCAAGGATGCGAGTTTTAAGGTATTGATAATTTTATTTTATAGGAAGCAAATATGGCTATATTTATTATGACATTTCAGGAGAGAACAAAGATTTTTGTATTAAATGCTTTTGCAAAAATTTAATATATTCATTTTGAAATTAATACCTAAAAGTGTCATCTTGTATACAACATTGATTTTTTTTTTTAAAAAAAGTGATTTTGTTTTGATAATTATGACTGAAGCTCGAGGGGAGATACTAAAGAAATTTAGTTCTGATTGTATATGTATTGATGGGGTAAATGGATTTATGACTTTGAATTAATAACTTTACTTACAATTGATGATTTGCGCCAAGGATTCCTGTGTGCTTTTTCAATTCCTACTATTAGCTCACACTCTCTATATATTTATCTTGTTCAAATTTTCAATTGTTAATAAAATACATTTTAAAGTGCTCAATTGAGCTGAAATTTTATATACACGATTATTTTGGATGACAATACAGTAATTTAATTTTTATTAATAAAAATTAATTGATTAAAACTAATTATTCAAAGAGTTACAAATACAGCCATGTTGGTTTTATTTCTAGCAACTTGGGTCTAAACTTTTAAAATATTTTTTCTCTTGTTTTAAAGCATTCGGTTGAACTGAAATTTTACATATAACGATTATTTTGGATGACAATATGATAATTAATAAAAATTAATTGCCACTTAATATTGTTATTTTGTCATATGTATATACATATTTATATTAATTGTAACTATTTAATTAAAAGTAACTAAAATAAAAATTTTCTTTGTTGATCTATGTAAGAATTGACTTAAAAAAAATTATATTACTTGTTTAATTTCTAATCGATGTGATCAACCAGTTCTATCAAAATTTTTTTTCATGTATGAAAGAAAAAGTTGGACAAATACAACTACAAGTTTTTATGTCTGATATGGCAGAATCTTTTTTTAATGCTTGGAAGTCTGAAATGGGTTTACCGCAAAAACGTTTTTTTTTTTGTGCATGGCATATAGACAGCCTGGATAAAGAATTTTAAAAAAATCAATAGTGCTGAAAAACATGTAAAATTATTAGATCACTCTTAGAAGAATGGGATATTCATACTTTTCAAACACTGACAGAAGCAGCTATAAAATCATTTAAAGTAGATCCTGACACTATTGAATTTACTAATTATTTTGAAACTTATTATTTACAAAATACATCCAGCTGGGCATACTGTTATAGACTTCACAGTGGCATTAATACAAACATGCACATAGAAAGAATGTACCGCACACTAAAATATATTTATCTTCACAGGAAAAATGTTAAGAGATTAGACAAGGCTATAAAGGGCACTATGAGATTCACAAGAGATAAAATGATAGATCATTTAATTACAGCAAATAAAGGAAAATTGACAAGTAAGATACGAGATCTGAGAATTAGACAGGTGATAGAGAATGGGTGGTCTGTTTCATCAACATGCAATACAGAGGTATATACAATACATAAAAATAACGAAACCTGCATATGTCGCATGCAGTGCACCAAGTGTAACATGCACATTCACTAGATATATATGCAGCTGTGTTAATTCATCAATTAGGTAGAATATGAGCAAACATATACATTATTTACATCAGCTTGTTAAAAATACTACTACAATACACGATGAATCTCGACTTACTATAGATGAAGAAAATCAATTAATATTGAATGAAGTAACCAAAAAAATCACAAACCCTCTTACTTGAACACAGAAAGGAAAAACTAAGACAAAAGTGTTTAGAACTAATAAATTCATTAAAATCAGACAAACAATGTGATGTGTTTGACAGGATTCTAAAATCAGCACCACCGCAATTAGAAGCTGTTGATATGTTAAATGCACAAGAAATACATTTTCCAACTGCCAATAAAGATATTCCACCTAATAAAAATATAATACCCCAAAGATTCTCAAATGCAAAAAAGAAAAGGAAACTATCCAAAACTTCTACAGTAACTTCACAGAATGAAGACAATAATACAATTTTAAAAATTAGATCACAAAAATTTCACCCCCAGTCCCACTAAAGAATCCTAACACATCCATTGAAAAAATATAAGTTTTAGTAATAGCCTTTTCACATGTTGGGTCAACTTTTTTGAGAAAAAAGGATACTGTTTTTGAACTAAGTTTGTGCAGAGAACCCTGCTTAACATCTAATCAAAAAATATCTTCCCTGCCTATAAGTGATTTTACTTAATATGTGTCAGGTCTCATTCATCAGAAATTCTCTTTAATAGAAAGATAATAGCAACTCTTAACCTAAAAATGATCAGAAACAATGCATGATGTGAAAGATCAGAATTGGGTCTTGAACCTGTATCTCTGATGTTCGTGATAGGCTAAGTACTGTGATTATGAAGCAGTCTGTTTATCTTCCTTACATTACTTCTCCTCTTCCACAAAGCCAACAATATTAAATGTTGTCCATGCAATCAATCAATCATTGATTGATTGATTTTGATATTTTTCAGTCAATAGATAGAATAGTTAAAATGTAGGAAAAAATTATGGTGAAATTGAATCAATCCCATATTTGAGCAAGCAATATTCTATACTTAATATTTGTCAAGTTTTCTAATTTGTAAAATTCTAATAATGTCAAGTTTTCTAATTAATGGCCTAATTATTCAACACCATGTACATTCATATGCTATGCACTGGCCCTTTTATTATATGTGGAACTGTATACGAAACTAATTAAATACTGTTTAACGCAATCTCAGCACAATTTAAAAGCCACATCACAGTTTTGTGAATTCCCACATGCTGCTACATTTTTAATTTTTGGTTGTAATTTTTCACATTAATAATAGAAATGTTAACTTTTTTTACATTCTAGTTTATAATAAAAAAGGTTACCAGAAAGGAAAATAAAAATAGTATATTTTTGACAGGAAATGAGAAATAATAAAAAAATCAATAACTAACATCATTGGTATGAAGGAGAAAGATTTAACGATAGAGAGAGAAATTCTCTATAAGAGGTGCCGATTTTCCTCAAGTCAAGTTTTTAATAAAAGTGATAACTTAGCTTAAAAACTAGAGACTTAATTGCTATTTTCCAGGCTTTATCCTCACAAATCTTCGAAGCACTAATAAATACAATTGAAGTTTTTGTTCAAATAATTACATAAATGTTTGAAAAATATAACATAGATTATATCCTCCTATGAAATTTTAAAATGATGGAATTTGAAGAAAGATTTGGTTTTAATAAACCAGTGGTCTTCAAAGTTTTTGACTCACAGAACCCTTAGAACAAGGTATTTTGGGGAACCCCATTCCACACACACACTCTTAGAATACATCTGAAAATACTTTTTAAAGTAGATCAACATGTTGTAGATACTTTATAAAAACAATTAAAGCAAAATATTGGATTTGACATTAAAAAATTTCAATATATCATGTTAATAAAAGTTGCTCATTAGTAAAATGAATATGTGTTCCAAGTGTCAGATACCTAAGCATTATATTTAGTAGCTGGGACTTGCACACTGGCAAATTTACTGATTTATCATTTTATCCAATCAGGATTAACTCTCTCCAGTGAAATATTCTCTTATAGGTGTTCCTTTGGAAATGTTCTCTTATATAGGGTTTTTTTTTTTCATATATTAAATGAGCTGCTTTTACCATTAGAAAACTGTTGAATTTTAGAAAATATTGCATTAATGTATATAAAATGATTTTGTGAAACACAGGAGAAATTAAGGAATAGAATATTCACAAAATAAAGAAAATATTTTTAATATACTTTATTATATTATAATAAAAATTTGAGTATACAAGAAAAGAATCATTTTATATAAATAAAATTTTCAATTTAAATAGCTGAGATGAGCTTGCTGTTTTGGACAAAATATGATTCATGGAACTCTTGGATATGCCTCATGAAACTCCAAGGTTCTGTGTAAAATAAAACCAGCAGCCTACAATTTGAAAACCAGACTACTATAAGCAAAAGAGGGGTACAAACTATTATATCAATTATTAGTTATTTACAACTTTTGAAAACTGAAATGAAACTCAGATTTAAAAGTATGGTGCTTTTGGCATGTGATAATAATGAAATCAATTTTATAACAATAATGCCTAATTATGAAATTTATAATAAATCTGTAATTATACATATATTTAAAGGTGTACTAGCCTAGAATTTTTTTATTCTAAGACATACCCAATTCTGTATTTTATAACCATTTTAACATATACCACTGAATGTATTTGTGATGAGAGTATTAAGATTGGAAAAATAGTCATTTGTTGCTTTTGGTTACAAACAAAAAAAAGTGTTGAAATTTACCACCTGAAAGGGGTAAATTGATATTATCCACTCAATGTGCCACAATTGCTGTTGAAGCTGCTAAGAATAAAATAAAAACTATATATTTTTTTTTAATTCGAGGACACCACATTTGTTTTTAAAAATCTGGCTACCTTCAGAGGACATTGTACGATTCACAAAAAAATCTTTGATTTAATGATTTGTACAAATCCTTTTGCTTTTAACCAATGAATATGGATTACATAAAACAGTTGTTGATCTCAAAATGCTAGAAAAAAAACAACCATTTAATTTTTTAAAGAAAAGTTTTAAAATTTATGAAGGGATTTCAAAATGCTACTCCTACAACAACTGATGTACACACATGAAATATGATTTGCAAATATTTCAAACTATGTACAACATAAGTTGATATGGGTCTTCTACTAGCATGACTGATATACGTAAAAAGGTTATTTTTTTTTCTTTCTGAATGCTTATTGAAAAGTCCTTATATATTTTTAAAAAATAAGTAGTGCTTTGATTCAAAAATTGCGTACCAACTTTAGTTGCATGTACCAATAGCAATAAGTAAAAAAAAATGTCACAGCATTTAGTTCAATACAAAAAGCTTCATCATTTTAAATAAAACTAAATGAATTTTTTTTCTTTCCAAGATAAATCCGTTTAAAATTTTTATTTGTCACAGGGATGTAAATAAAAACGAACATTAAAGTTATCATAATTTATCTTTTTTCTTTCCTAACTTAGAGCTTTGTATTTTGTCTGATTATAGAAAATTCATAAATAATTCAGGCTAAAAAATTTTTAATTTGAATATTCGACCGACTTTTGCTAATTGAATCGAACGTGACCCCTAAAGTAACAGTTAGTTCAGAACATAACAGTGTGGCGAATTAAAAAAAAAAAAAAACCACAGCCATCATACTGATGGTATCTGGTAATTCCGTTCTGCATACCGATCTTCCTGACATAAACATGCTGCGCCGGAATGTGCGCAAATGTTCAGGAAGAAAAGTTGCGCGAGAAGATGCGCAAATCACCATTAAGGAAACTAGCTGTTGGACAAGACTCTTGTGTCTTGTTTTGTAGCATATTTCCCTAACTTCATCAATCAATCAATCTAAATATAGTACACTAAAATATACATTTATTTGTTTTATATCGTTGTATTAAGAGTTTGTTTAAGTATGATGAAGTGCTGACTTTGTTTGTTGGTGTTTTTAATGATTCAAAACATGTTATATATGTAGACATGGAGGATAAACATTCGCAAACATTTCATATTGATGCTTACAAAGAAGCGAGCTGCATTATTCAAGATTCAGTGAATGGAGCGACTATAGAACTTGTTGATGGAACTGGAGAAATATTTGGTGTTGACATGATAAAAAATAAAGTATATCACTTTACATCTTCATTTGCTGTTACTAGTTGGCAAGGTTGTACATTAAAATTAAAAGGAAAAAGACTGAAATCATATGTTACAAGTCGACGCGATGACATTTATAATCTTCATCTATCATTTGAAGAAGATCGTAGACGTGCTGAAAGTAATGGTACCAGAGGGCCTATAGTTCTAATAGCCGGTCCTACTGATGTTGGTAAAAGTACACTAAGTCGCTCTCTTTTAAATTATGCTGCTAAATTAGGAAGAACGCCTTTATATGTTGATCTAGATGTCGGACAAAGTTCTATATCTATTCCTGGTACCATAGGTATTCTTCCGATTGATGGTCCAGGTGATATCGTTAAAGGATTCAATGATGATAAATCTTCCATTTACTATTTTGGGTATAATAGTCCAGGAATCAATCTGTTACTGTATTTCCTTCTCATTAACAAGTTGGGTGAAACATTACATCATCGTCTTAGAAGTTCTCAAAATACCCTGTGCTCTGGTGTAATAATAGATACCTGTGGTTGGGTTGCAGGAGGGGGATATAAATCTATTATTTTGGCTGCTAAATCATTCCAAGTGAATTTATTATGTGTAATTGGTGATAGAAGGCTTTATTCTGATTTGAAAAATGATCTCCCTGATGTAGATGCTAAATTCATACCCAAATTAAGAGGTGTAATTGAACGGAATAAAACCACTAGACGTGACAGACGTTCTTATTTAATTCATGAATATTTTTATGGATCACAATTTTCTATAAAACCTTATACATTTGATATTAAATTCTCTGATATTCAAATATTTCGAATATCTTCACCTACATGCAGAATTACTTTTGATAGAATAAATGATGCTGATAAATACATTTCTCTCTTACCTGTAACTATTTCAACTGATCTTCTTCATTATATTCTTGCATTGAGTTATGCTGATACTCCTGAGTCTGTGATGCTAACTAGTGTTCTTGGATTTATTTGTGTTATAGCTGTTGATATGGAAAAACAGATTTTAACTGTGCTCTCTCCACAACCTAGACCTCTGCCAAAAAAAATTTTAATTATTGGAGATGTAAAGTATGAAAGAAAGAAATATTGATAATTAAAATGTAGTTATGTAGAACATTTTAGTGTATATTTTTTAAAAAATCATTCATTTTTAATGTTAATTTTATAAAATGCTTTTGTTTTTAAATTTGGTGTCTTTTTCATTTTAAAAATGACTTGGGAATGAACCATCCATATACTTCATAGAGCTTTTTATGTTACTCTCCAATGCAATCACTGTATGTGTAATCATAATATTTTACACACATAAATGTAAATACAATCATTGTTATACAATACATAAATATATATCATGTGAAACACAGTAATGTGTTGTGTTCTGAAAATTAGAAAAATGGAAACAAAATATTTTTTTGAAAAAAAAGTTAAATATACTTATTTGTTTTAAATCTTTTGAATTTAATAATGAACCAGTCTATTTTTAAACTGATCACACCAATGTAGTATAATTATTAGAAAGCTAATTTTAGTACTTTGCATATTATGAGTGTTGCATAATTATATTTTCAAATAAATCAAATATTTTTGTTATGTATCTTAACAAGGGAAGGTCAGTGCATGACATGAAACAAAAGAGGGAACAATGAGCTTAACCAAAGTCGTCTAAAGAGTGAAAGTCATTTAAGATGACTTTATCTCAACCCCAGGTCGCCTACAAAAAGAAAGTGATATTCCAATGCCGCCCAATTCCTTTATCTTTAGAAATATTAAGATTTTGCATCTAAGCTGGAAAAAGTTTTGTAAGTATTTTTACCATTATAATTTAAGAAGAATTACATAAACAGTTAAAATTATCCATATTTTTTTTAATATTGTTTTGGTGAAGAATTCTAGGGAAAAATTTAGTACTCGCATATTATACCATTGATCAATTTTGTCAAATAAAAAATTCTCACCAAGTGCAGCTAATAGCAGAAAACCATTCCTGTGCATGTTTGAACACAATAATGATTAGGTATAGCATTTAGTTACATTTGTTAATTCGGAAAAATTAGTTGATGATTTAATATGTTAAGAACTAAAAATTTGAATTACAGAAGTTTGGCTGCTTATACTTTTCAACCATAACTTATACAATCAATTCATATTTTTCTACAGGATATCTTTTAATTATATGAATACAGGATATCTCATAATTATATGAATAAATAAATGACTATGAATTTCTACTCTTTGCCTGCAGAAGTAAAAATTTCTTTATTCAGTATTTCCAAAATTCATAACTTGCAAAATCAAATAGCTTCTGTTACATTTTTATTGGTGATCTCTAACCACTTACCATCTGTCAGTACAATTCAATAATTTGATTAAAAACCAAGACACAATAGCAGAGTATAATTATTTCATGATATGCATAGCAGCATTATTAAAGAAACAAGGTTCATAGTAAACAAAACATGTACATTACTTGATTACAAACTCAATTAAAACTAATAAATTCTGAGTGAGTATCCTATGTTAAAAATCTATTTTGAAAAAATTTCTATGCTGATTATATTGATGTAATATAAATAGAAAATGTATTAATTTTTTATTATTTCACTAGATGTGACTAAAATTAAAGAATTTTTTAACTAGTATATGTAATACATATATGTTTTATCAAAAGCATGTGCAATTTTCATATGTATTTAAGTGTTGCATTTACATTATTAGATTCTGGATTAATTAATCTAGCTCCTTTAGACTGTTTATTATAGAGCAGGTTTTTCCAAACTTTTTTTGCCTCATATACCCCTTGATAGGTTTTTCGGTTTAGGGTAGACCCCTACTTACCTAATATGGAATTTTTGCAAATTCATAAACTTATATGTGTTTTTTACAGCAGGCATAGAGCTACTTCCTTCGAAAGATTTAAATTTTTAACTGTAGTGAAGTATAGTGCATAAAACTTAAGAAAACACATCTTAATTATTTAAATTAAAATTTAATTAATACATAAAATAACTGAGCAATAAACAAATACTTTTAGTGGAAGGGAGGAATCAGGGGATGCAATAACAAATTTTCAACATTTGACACCAATCTTGTCAGGTTTAACCCTAAATATCTACTTGGTTAATAGTGTTCAGTCTTTTCTTCTTTTGTTTTGGAGATTGGCAAGGGCACTATAACTCCTTCTCAATCAGAAAAACAATTAAAAACTCTCAAGATATTCCATAAGATGGAATAAATAACTGGTATATCTTTTTAAAGCACAAATTATTGACATCTGTTTCTATGTTTTACTTTAGGATCTTCGTTAATGCCTTATTCTTGTAATCTGACATTTTTTTTCTAAGTGACTGCATGAATTCATTGCCTATTGCGGTATTATGATAGTCAAAATATTCTCAAACCTAGTTTCAAAATCTAAAAAAAGGACATTTAAATGCTAAATGTAGGTTAAAACATCTTTTTTGCTGGCAGATTGTCTGTGACAATCGAGAAACTGGGAAAATTTGTGACGTCCAAAATTATACTCCTTTAGCTTAATTCTGACTAGGAAGGCTGAAATGTGGTCCTTGTTTTAATAAAATGTTTGCAGTTGCCTTGTAACTGCAAATTAACCTCATTAAATTTAGTAAATGAATCTGTTAAATTGGTAAGTCTGGTTTCCACTTGATTAAATTTCCTTTTAAAATTAGTCACGATCTGGTTTAATGAGAGCCACTATCATAGACCCCCCATTTATACCTCATGGACCCCAAAATTATTTTTTAGCTGGCGTGGACCCCTTGCAAGTCGATATAGACCACTTTGGGAAGCACTGTTATAGAGTATTCTGCTTCTTCTATTGCATTAGCATAATGCTTCAACTTGTAAAATTTTTTGTATGCTATTGTTAGTTTTGAATGATATAATGATCAGTTTTTTGGAATTTTTAGTTAATTTTGCTATATAGGTGTTGAACTCATTAAAATCTTTATAGTATTAAAACTGTAAAGTTTATAACTGCTAGTAGTTAAACTATCATCACCTGAGCACCCAACACACTAGACAGGCCTTTTTTAGAGAAAGAAGCCCTCAGGATGGGACCGAAAATCAATGAGAATAAGACCAAGTACATGCCTTGCACTAAATCATGTTTTAACAATTCCCATTTTAAAATTGACGAGTATAGTTTTGAAGTTGTTGACAACTTCACTTATTTAGGTTCAGAAATTAAACCATAGAAACGATTGTACTACTGAAATCCAAAAGAGAATTACAATGGCTAATAGATGTTTTAAATGGAATTCGAAAATATATGAAATGAAATTTAATCAAAAGAAAAACAAAGGTTCTGTTGTATAAAAGTCTTTTAAGATCAGTATTAACTTATGCATGCGAAACTTGGTCCATGTCTTGAACAGATGAGAATTGATAAGTATCTACGAAAGGAAGATTTTAAGATCCATTTTTGGAAGAATTCAGGAAAATGGAACATGGCGAAGAAGATCAAATTTAGAGCTCTATCGATCATTTAAGGAATCTGACATTGTCAACTTCATCAAAATACATCAAATTAAATGGTCAGGTCACGTTATCAGAATGAACGAAGACCGCACTAATAAAAAAGTCTTCAATGTTCAATCAATCAGCACACAAAGAAGGGGCAGGCCAAATCTCAGATGGATTGATGGCTTAGAAAAAGATCTAGTTTTGAGAACTAGGATTTGGAGAACACTGGCAGGAAGAAGGCTGGCCTGGAAAAGGCTTCTTGAGAAGACCAAGGCCCATCCTGTGCTGTCGTGCCACTGACGAAGGAAGGAAGTAGTTAAACTACTAGTTTTAAAACTCATTAGCCTCATTTTTTTTTATCTCTGGTTTAAAATTGCCTCATTGAAAAGATGCATATCAAATATTTATCTTGCATCTCTTTGTTCCTTACATATTCATCAATTTAAGAACCTGGGTCTTTTTTTTTGTGCTATGTAACCCACAAACACTTCTTCTTATTAATACAGTTTGGTTTTAGATCATAAAGAAAGACATACATAAGAAAGGCATATGAAGCTTACTTTTATTTCCAGCAACCTTTATTTTTGGCAAAATAAATTTGAATAGTCATGCAAGTTTCAAGACATACATCTTATAAGAACTTACAATTAAAGATCTCTTCTTATTGTCTTATTGATCCCTCCCCCTTTATTTAAACTCATGAAAATTTGTTGCTGTAGCCTTTTTTTTTTTCTTTGTTGTGCTAATTTTAATGTTTGCTGCTTATTTTTTGATACAGAGTATATCTGACCTAATGATTATTTCAATTATTTTTGAAATATTTTTACGTGGTTGTAATGTAAAATGTCATCAAAAGCAATGACTAGAATGTTTTAACACTTCAGAATTTACTCTCCCTTATAGGTCATGAAAAGATCTTGAATTCTAGAAGACTGATCTGAGAAGTATGTATTTTTCAGAAAAAAGATAAATTATGCCCCCCAAAACCACCAAATTTAATTTATAAATTGTATTCTCTCAATACAGAATTTCAATTTTTACATTTGCTGCAACTGACGTTCAAAAGCTGCTACCCTTTTACAGCTCATATTTAGATGTAGATATTATTATTTACATGTTTCAGGATTTAGTGCTTAAGATAAGGAATATTAATCATTAAATTTTGTAGTTTATTTATATAACTTTCATGTCGTTCCAAATTGGATACACAGCTGTTCAATATAAATTATTATGCTTCTGTGATTAACATAAATAAAATTTAAAATTCTTAATACTGAGAGACTCACATTAAGTATACCACCTGCTTTAAGGAATGTTGGAGGCTTTTTTTCACATTTGTATGTATTTTTCAATTCCTGCTATTAGCTCGCACTGTCTATATATTTATTTATTTATATATTTGTATATTTATTTATTTATCTTGGTGGAATTTTCAATCGTTAATAAAATACATTTTAAAGCGCTGAATTGAGCTGAAATTTTATATACAGGGTCATTTTGGATGACAATACAATAATTTAATTATAATTAATAAAAAATTGATTGATTAAAACTAATTATTTAAAGAATTACAAATACAGCCACGTTGGCGACTTAGCGACTTGTGTCAAAACTTGAAAAGGTTTTTTTCTCACGTGTTAAAGCATTCAGTTGGACTAAAATTAAAAGAACAATGCGATACTTTAATGATCATTAAAAAAACTAATTACCACTCAATGTTGTGATTTATAATATACATATTTATATTAATTGTAACTATTTAATAAAAAGTAGCTAAAATAAAATTTTTCATTGTTGATCTAAGTAGGAATTGATTTAAAAATTATTTTTTTATATTACTTGTTTTAGTTATGCTCCATAAAAAGTGATGAAAAGAGTGTCAAAGGTTTATGATATCTTGTACCCCATCAAATAATAGAAATACAACATTTACTTAAAAAATCAAGTCATCTTTTAACTATTTCTGCCAGTTGCCTTCCAAGTCTTGATGAAATTTAATTTTTTATTTGAATAATGAAAACAGGGAGACAAACATTCACATGTAAAGAAAATCCAACATTTCATATGCAACAGCCTAATATTTGCAAGATTTTTAATAAAAAATAAAAATCTCCACTACAAAAATATATGTATATGGAACATCAATGAAATAAACTATCCCTAAGTATTAAGCAGGATTCAGTTTTTTTAATATGTGCCTGTAATTCCACGTGTCCCCAGTCTTTGTTTTGTTCTAACAAGCAAACATAATCTTACAATGTTTTTTTGCAAATTCACTTTCCTCAATCATTTAATGCTTTTAAACTACCATAAAATCTGGTGTATAGCACGCACCGCCATATAACGTGCACCCATACTTTCAGGATGCATTTTTTAATTTTTAGGGTACATTCTCTGTATAACGTTCACCCCCATTTTATTCAAAGAAACTTGAAATGTGCATATGCAGTGCTCTTATGTTTTGAAGTCATTTACTCAAGATATTAACCCAGGCTTTTGAAAAAAATAATATATTTCTAGAATTACAACTCTTGAAGCTCATTAAGAAATGTCATTTTTTTTTTAAATAAACAGTATTTCGATATATGTTGAAGTCTAATTTTTATCATGCTCATCTCTTTTTTTAAAAATTTTTAAAGCTCACATTTTTATACCCTACGTATAACTCGCACCCATAAATTTCAATCTTATTTTTTGTGTTAAAAGTGCACGTTATATGTTGGATTTTACGGTATTTAATTAATGCTCTGCGTTCTACTTTGTACATTAATTGGTTGATTCTATCAATGTAGTCCTTTAGATGCTGAAAAATAAATAACATGTATCTGTATATTTTATTTATATTATCTGTTATCAGAGTAGCGCACACAGGAGTTTTTCAAGGGGGGGGGGAGGGGTCCGGAGTTGAAAGTTCACCATTCTTGTACCATGCTATTTTTTATTTTGTCGATTTTCAGAAACAAAACACAGTAAAAAACTAATTATTGAATAAATAATTAGCATTACTTAATAAAATTAATCATAAATGACAAATATTTAATTAAATTTTACGTATTATATACTTAGAGTTATAACCAATTGGAAAAAAATCAAAGGCTTTGAGGGGGGAGTCCGGACCCCCAGGACCCTCCCCCCTTGTGTGCGCCACTGTCTGTTATAGATTGTTATACGAAACTGCTTATAATTTTATGAGATAAAAATATAGTACTTTTTCAATTGGTAATATCTAATTTTTTATCTGAGTATTAATTTATGTCTTTAAAAAACAATGCTGCTGTATGAGCAAAAATATTTTCACTTAAATGAGTGCTTAGAATATAATATGCAGATTATATAGGTAGCATGAAAAAGGATGCAGTTTTATGCATTTTAACAGATCAGCCTTGTTAATCTGCAGATTTCCTCAGTAAGGCGTTTTCCATATTTAAGTGGTAACATACGTATGTACATATCTTTTGTTTGAAATTATTTTTTGAAGAAATTTTCGAACATTTTTTCAAATAAACTAGTACATATATGCAAGACATAATTTATTATCAAAGAAAATTTCCTAGTTTTATAAATGTTCAATAACATGAGATATGTGCAGTAGTTTGAATTTTTATATAGAATCCATACCTATTCCACATTTCAATTCAGTATATCATTCAGTATTCTCAGTATATCATTCTTGTCGGGTCAATGATTCTTAATTATAAACAAGTTTCTCAAAACTAAATTAATTCTTTGTTATTTATTTTTTTCCATTTACTAATGTTTATACTATACAATTTGAAAAAACTATAATAAGTTAACAGAAACTAAGTTTGAAGAAATACTGATGTTGCTCAAATAATATAAAGCTATACATACTTCTACATCAATTTTTGTGTATAGGGGTAGTATAGATTCCTCTAACTATCATTAAGTAGTTTTTTAAAGCATTGTTAAAAATGCAAAGAACAAAGAAAAAAATTGTTAAAAGAATTTAAATAAGTTTGAAATACATATATTCGCACAGCATTATGGATAAAATTTTGTTGTATAGCAGTGTAGTACCTTTTATATTGTTCCTAAAAAACAATTTATATTTCATGAAGTTGGCAACTCCATTAGTTTTCAGATCTTGAAAAATAATTTTTGCTCTTTTCTTCTTTTCAGATTCTCTAATCCTTATTTGTTTAAATAGTTAAAATGTAGTTAAAGGCAGTGCACCCTCCCCTTCCCCCAAAAATTGATTATTTCCAACATTTTCTTCATTAGTGACTACCAGACTCGAGTCTTTCACGAAAATGTTAAGTAATGATGAAAACTGATAACCTGATAGTAGTTTCTACAGATGAATGCACAATTTCAAAGTGCTGCGATGAACGTCCCTAACGAGGAAATAAGATTACGTCGTAAACTCAGTGGAAGCTAAAATATTATCACAAGTGTCATGCATAATTGGATTAATTCACCAAAAAACGACAAACACATATTCTCATTAAAGATAGACTCATTTCTATCTTCGCAAACTGTCAAGTTATTAACTGAAGTAAAATCGAGTGATAAAAAAACCTACCGAACTTTTTCGTATTGTAAAATATTTATTTTTATTTAAATTTTTCTTCTTTTTTTAAAAAACTAATACTTAATTGGCTAATTTAAGTTAAACAATTGCTACAGATATTGTTTATGCTGAAAATTCTCTTCCATATTATCATCGTTCATGTAACGATCTGATTACTTAACTTGCAGATATAAAATCGTCTGTTGTTGAAGCTTAAGCTCTTTGTAATTATTCTTTTATTTCTAATTCTGTAAAGATTCTAAATGTAAGTTAGTTCAGTCAAGAAAAGAACAGTTACGCGTAATCGATGGTGGCAAAACCTAATATGTATTTAATTTTTGTATATTTTCGAGATATTATCATTCATCTAATGCAGTGGTCGCCGAAATTTTTGACCTCATGTACCATTAAATTCATAATTTAAATCCCGCGGACCACTATTAGGATTTTTAAGTGTTAAATATATTTATAAAAAAAAAATATGCACATGGTTAAGATTTAAGATCATACCTATCTTAAGAAACACCAATTTTCAAAAGAAACACAAAAACTTCCTTAATAACCCAACTAATACATTGAATATATTTTATATTGTCCGTAAAACCACCTTTAAATGCTTCAACTGATATACAGGAGAGTGAAACATTAGAAGAGTGCAATACGAGACGAAACAAACATGTAATAAAAAAAATTGTAAAGTCAATTCCTACTTAGATCAATAAAGAAAAATTTTATTTTAGCTACTTTTTATTAAATAGTCATATTTAATATAAATATGTATATACATATGATAGAATCACAACATTAAGTGGTAATTTTTTTAAAAAAAATTATCATTGAAGTATCGTAAAAACAATCGTGTATGTAAAATTTCAGTTCAACTGAATGCTTTAAAACGTAAGAAAAAAACCTTTTCAAGTTTTGACACAAGTCTCCAAAAATGATGCCAACGTGGCTGTATTTGTAATTCTTTAAATAATTAGTTTAAATCAATTAATTTTTATTAATTATAATTAAATTACTTTATTGTCATCCAAAATAATCATGTATATAAAATTTCTGCTCAATGGGCTTAATTCATGAAGTCACATGATAAAAACAAACACGTGT
>BMAV01023408.1:223147-233705 GCA_019973955.1 Trichonephila inaurata madagascariensis | reverse complement strand
GTTGAAAAATAAGTTTCCCCTGTCGACTGTGGTCAGAGTTGTGTATGAAAGTCAAAAAATAGAATGAGACATTAAAGATATGACATACCTTTATTTTTCCACATAGGTACCAAGTACATTGAGACATTTGTCATATCGCTTAATAAGCTTCAAGAAGACTTCCAGGAAAAAATCAGGGCTTTGCATATGGAAGAAGCGTTGAACGGCTTGTTTCACTTCAGTATTGCTTCCAAAGCGCCTTCCCCCGAGATTTTTCTTCAAAGCCGGAAACAGATGGAAGTCGCTTGGTGCGAGATCAGGACTGTATGGCGGATGGTGTAGGCGCTCCCAACCAAGAGTTGAAATATGGTTTTGCGTTGCCGTCGCCGAATGTGGTCTGGCATTGTCATCCAACAGCAGAATGCCAGATGTGAGAAGGCCAGGCCGCTTTTTCCGAATCGCCTCTTTCAATTTCGACAGGGTGTCACAGTAGCGCGTAGCATTGATGGTTCCAACCTCCAAAAAGTCCAGCAACAAAACTCCTTGGGCGTCCCAGAAAACTGTGAGGAGCACTTTACCTGCAGAGGGAGTTGCTTGAACTTCTTTCGGACAGGTAATGACGGATATTTCTACTCCATAGATGCGGCCTTCGATTCTGGCGTGAAATGGTGGACCCACGTTTCATCCCCCGTCACAATTCGAAACAGAAAGTCATTGCCATCTTCATGGTAACGCATGAAATGTTCCAGGCTGACCGCCATGCGTTGTTCCTCGTGTGTCGAGGTCAATTGTCGGGGCACCCATCGTGCTGACACTTTTCTGTATCGAAGAATGTCGTGGATGATGTTTTGAGCTCGCTTATGTGAGATTCCAAGTTCTTCCGCTACTTCATCGATGGTGATACGCCGGTTCGCTCTAATCATGTCATCCACCTTCCCGACATTTGCATCTGTAGTGGCCGTGCGCGTCCGTCCAGCTCTCGGTATGTCCTCCACTTGCTGACGTCCATCACTGAATGTGCGACACCATCTCCGCACCATTTGCTTCGACATCACACCTGGCCCATAGACTTCCACGAGGCGGTTATGAATTTCTGTTCCTGATACTCCACATGCCCATTCATAGCGGATAACCGCTCTCACTTCCTCCTTTGACCACGAATTCAAAACGCACCTTCTCTCCATATCTACCGGGGCTCAAATGAGAGGCTGGTCTCCGCTTTGCGCAGGCACTGCAACAGCGCCATCTGCTTGATTTGCAGCGACCTCTACCCAATGGTGTATCAGTGACTTGCG
Organism: Trichonephila inaurata madagascariensis; assembly: GCA_019973955.1. Taxonomy (NCBI): domain Eukaryota; kingdom Metazoa; phylum Arthropoda; class Arachnida; order Araneae; family Nephilidae; genus Trichonephila; species Trichonephila inaurata. The sequence continues at coordinate 232,431 of BMAV01023408.1, read as the reverse complement.
CGTTTTCCTGCTGCGTCGCCTTTAAGCTCATAGCCGTTCAAGGCTTCTTCCATATGCAAAGCCCTGATTTTTTCTTGGAGGACTTTTTGAAGCTTATCAAGCGATATGACAAATGTCTCAACGTACTCGTACGAGAATAATAAAATAAAGGTATGTCATATCTTTAATGTCTCATTCTATTTTTTGACTTTCATACACAACTCTGACCACAGTCGACAGGGGAAACTTATTTTTCAACTTACCCTCGTATATTATTTTAAGTCTTAAAAGATTCAAAACAAGTCGAAATTAACGACATAATTACTTGTTATTATATCAAAGGAGTGAAATGTAAGAGAAGGAATCGTCTATTTCAGCAGGCCAATTTCTTCGAGAAAGAGTCTACCGATGGTGGGGATCACAAGCGTATGTTTTAATTTATAGTAACTACACTCAGGACTAAAATAAAACACCTCTTGTAACTCTCTATCAGAATCTTTTATTACCTTTGTCCTCTTTTGGATAGCTGACACCGGACATCGTAAGGGTTAAAGGAATGCCCGTTGTAACCTCACTCTGGGATGAGGAGAAATTTACAAGTGAAAGATTTTATATATGTTACCGGCAATGTATGAAAGGATTCTTATTTCACACATTGCCTAGGCATTCTATAGAATGTCTGAGAAACCGGCAAAGTATGAAATACATCTCCGATTCCTTTCGAATATTGCGTGGCAAGGCACGAGACTTTTAACGCGGACCTCTGGCTCAGAATTTTTAAGTTGCATATTGTGGTTTGTTCGGAGTGTCAAAATACTCAATGTTACTTAAACTTTTTCAGCAAAAAAATTGGTTTTTTTCTGTGCTGCATGAAAATGGAGAAGCAAGTTGTAGTGTTGGAGAAGGAGTCACGGTCTATAGCAGGGATAGACAACCTATGTCACGCGTTACAATTATCAGTGGCACTGAGCACTACTCAACAAGTTTGTCAATTTTTGAATGAACATAAATTTGTAATAAACCTTATTTGACAAACATCTCCAGAATTTGGACAAAAGGAATTATTAAAAAATTTGAAAGAATAAGAATGGTCTTTGCGTGAAAAATGAAATGAAATGTGTAATTCAAAATACCATTCAAGCCTACCATGTTGTAATAACTAGATTAATTTTAAGTTCTTATTTGAAAATTTTGTTTTCCTCAATAAAAGGAAGACATAAATTTTGTTTGGTACAATCTTCTTTTTCCTTTACGTACTTTGAATAATTTTTTAATGCCACTCTCATTATTTTATCAGAATAACCTTTGTATTTTCTAGAAATGTACGTCATTGATATAGTAACCTTATTTCATACTTTGCCTAAACAGCTTTAGTCATTCTATAGAATGCCTAGGCAAAGTATGAAATAATTCTCTTATTTCATACTTTGCCTAAAAACGTCCAGCATTCTATAGAATGCCGGCATTTCATACTTTGCCGGTAACATATATATATATATTAAATTTCGTGCTTTAACATATACTCCCGCCTCAAACCCTCCAACTTTAAACACAAAAGAAAACTGTCATTAAATATACAGAGTACAAAATGAAAAAATAAGATACGTTAAATGCAATACCAAATTCACACCCAATAATATTTAAGAAAATATATCAAATTCTTTGTAACAAAAAAAAAAGTATTTTTCAAATTCGATCCAAATGCCGCCCCGGGCAGGGGGTTCGGCCCTAGAGCCGCCTCTGTACGGGGCCCCAACATGTGTAACTACAGCCCCTCTAACAGAGATCCCATATCTAAAGAACGTCTCCGAAGGAATTTTGATACAGGGCCCCCTCAGAGCTACCTACGCCTGTGCCCTGGAAAACTTCTTTTCAATGGGGGTAGCGCCTCTAGTATTTTTTAAAAATACAAGAGGCATCCATTACTTTTCAGATCTTGAAGAAATATAAATAACTTCTTTTTTTTCCCCTTATCGAGTTCTCTAATCATTATTTGTTTTAACAGTCAAAAGGTAGTTGAAGGCAGAAGGATTATTATAAATTTCTGTTCAGGAGTACGTTTTGAAGAAAACATACAAAACATAACTGCCCATTTGAAAAATATATCAAAACCTTACAGGCCTAAATTTTTCTGAAATATTAAAGAATGTTTGGATTATTTGTGTACAAACTCTTTATTTTATTTAAAAGAATAAATGATAGGTAAAAAATTTTTTTAAATAATGAATGAAAATGGTTATACATAATAGTTTAATGATTTATATAGAAGCAAGCACAGGTGCAATGCTATAATTGATAATTATTTCTGATTTATTATGGGCATTGTGTGTTAGTTTGAAGGAATATAGGAGAACATTGAAATTTTCTTACTTATGAATTTTTTAACTATTTATATAAATAGATTTACAACACATTAATTAAAACCAAGCTTTTTTATAAAATCAGCATAAACTTGTTTTTGATATCATTTAACATTTGTTTTTGATAAAAATTTACATAATATAGAGATAAAATCAGAATTTAAAATTTTTTGAAACATTTATTAAAGGATACAATGATAACTGATTGATTGAATATTAACGTCGCACTGTTCAGCAACACAAGGGCTTTTGGCCCTTAAGGGTAATTTTGAACCATGGTCAAGTGACATGGACGACACCTGAGCTGGCACCCCCTCTCCTAACTACCACACCACACCAACGGGAGGACGTTTCAGCTCTCGACAGATTTAACGTGCATCGCTGCCCTACATGGCGGGTCTTTAGTGGTACTCGGCTCGAACTCGTGACAAGGCAAGCCACGATCCGATACCTATACCACTCGGCTACCGCGGCCGTCACAATGATAAATGAAGTAATGTGATTAAAGTTAAAAAGGTAATTTCGCATGAGAACCATAAAAACGACAATAATTAATGACAACATATTTTATTAAGAGAAAAAGGCAATGTATATGAAAAAGATACATTTAATGCCATTCTAAGATCAAATGATAAAAATTTTAAGAAGCAAACAAAAGTTGTGTTGAAATTCATTAGTGGCACACTATAGGAAATTTTTTAAAAACAAAGTAGATATTATTTGCAATGGAATGTGCATTAAAATTACATAAAACATTTCAAAAGTTACACAGTAAAATTTGAATTCTCTCTAAGTGAGGTAGTTTTTAAAAAAATGACATGGTATGCATAAAAAGCTATTATCTTATTATGAAATAAATTGAGGTACAGAATGAATCGTTTCCATATAATGTGCTAAATGTAAGAATTTAGGAATAGGGATCAAAGTTTGGCAATTCTCTGTCTGATCATTGTTGATATTAACCGACAATGAATTCTCTACAAATACAATTATAAGTTAAATAATAATGAAGCTTCATCAACTTCAACTATTAATAATATTAGCAACTAATATAAAAGATTTTGTGTATTTTCAATGTTGTCATTTTTGGCATTATACGATTCGTATAACTAATAATTTTAACAGTTTTACCAAAAGAAAATTATACTAAATTAAAAAGATTTTACAAAGAGGCTGTTATAATATTTAACTATCATAAAAATTTAGTATGTGAAATAAAACATGCATTAAATCTCAATACATACTCAATGTCATTTTTTTAAAATAATGATTTACATTGAAAATAATACTTTCATTAAAAACAAATAAAAAAAGAAATATATCTGTTTGATGTAATGCCACAACAACTACAAAAATGCATATATTTTATAGATTCTATAAATGAACTTGCAAAGTAACAATGCATAAATCTAAACATTCATGCCATCAAAATGCAAAAAAATTGACTTATCATTTTAGAAGATTGCATACTTCTGTAGAGTTAAAATTCAAATATTTACAAATAAACAAAACATACTGATGCTCCTTTAGGAGTTATGTTTTGGTGAAAATTTTAATATAATAAGGTGAAGCTTGACACAAATACGTAGGTGTTTCAGAAAGTAAGGTAACAAGAGTTCCGACAGGTGTTCAAATTACTCGTATGAATAAAAAAATCACTTTGACGATAACAAAGACGATCATAACATTCAAATGGTATTCATAGATGGTGCTGGTTCTTCAATAGAATAACTAAATCTCAGTTAGAAGGTAGCTGGTCCGCAACTGAAATAAGAGTGATATGGTTTTTACATTTAAAGAAAAATTATCCAGCTGAAATTCATTCTCAGTTGGTAGAAGCGTACAGTACAAGTGTTATGTCACGGGCAGGTGTGGTTTTGATGCATGGAATTCAACAAAGGCAAAATAGATGAGCAAAATGAAAACAATGAAAGAAAAGAAAAAGGCTTACAATAAAAGTTCCTCAGATGGAGGGTAAATTCTCTTGTTGCCACAAGAGAAAGTAAAAACAATTCATTTGATGCATTTTTCTCCACAAAGTACGAATTCAACTTATTCTTATACACTCACATATTAATCATCAAAAACTTGAAGCATACTTAGCTCACTTTCTTCAAACCAGTTATGTTTTCTGCATTCCCAAATGTATCCCCTTTACTTGTTCCTTTTCTAACCAAACACATAGCATCCTTGCAGATTGTACATTTGACATTTGGGTGATAATTTGATGTATGAGTGCTACACACCAAGTTGTTGTTTATGTTTGCCAAGGTGGGCAATAACATTACAATATTTTGATACCTTGAGATTTTTATCGTGTGGTGATGTGGTTGCCATATTACAGTTAATTTTTGTTTTTTTTTCCTGCAGTAACCCTATTAATTCCAGATGATTTCTTTAAAACTCTATCCATTTTCACAGCAATTATTCTTCAAGCTAGGTGTTTCAGTCTTCGGTTGTATTTTGAGCTATTTTTGAATATGGATATGTCTAATATAATTGTTAAGTACCAGGATATTTTTTTTTAAAGAATATGACAGCTGTACTTTCAATTATTGCCCATTTTCACTTTATTTTACTTTTAAATAATGCATTTTTAAATGTTTTTTGTTTGATGAAATTCATTAAAGGAAGTTGCAGTTTTTAGAATATTGCAAATTACCAACAATTATTAATTGATATTCATCTTAAAATATATTATATAATTATTATTATATTAATATATGAATATTAACTCAGTGATTCAACAGCCCATGAGGGTCAAGGCTTACTGTGCCCAACTCAGTATATGTGACAGGCCCTGAGGTGTTCCAGTCAGGTGGTCAGTCTGACGTGAAACTCCCAGTGTTAAGTTCCCAAACAAGCTTACTATTCATTTAATGATGCACTGAAGGGATGAAAGGCTCAGTCAACCTTGCCCAGCCTGGGGTTTGAACCTCGGACCTGTGGTGTGGAAGCGCAATGCACTAACCACTCAGCTACTGGGCTTATATATGAATGTTGTTAATATGAATATTATTATATATAAATATTATTACTTATTAATATTATGACTTATGTAGGAATATTATTAAATATAATAATTACTAATAAATTATATTATTATTATATAACATAATATAATCATTATATAGTATATATAATTATTATTTTGATATTAATTTTTTATTGATTGTGGTTATTTTCAATCTATTCCTGTATTTTTTATTTGAAATACATTTATAAGCAGTTTGAAATATATTTATAAAAACAGTTCTTTAAAATTATTTTCACAATTTGTTACACCTATGACCCCATTTTGGATTTCATATCACTCGACAACAAGCACTGCTAGGTGCATAGCACATGGATATCAAATTAGTTCGGACATTTGCAGCAATTGATCCTTTTTGTGCATACGCTATTGTATCACAGACATTTTTTCCTCTAGTTTCAAAGTATAAAAAACTAAATTATAATTCTCAGTCATACTGTTCCAAGTTAATTTCGGAAAAAAAAAAAAACACCAAAAGGAAAACATTTCCAAAGAAAATTTTTAGTAATTTTACAATACAAACTATTTTAAATAGGATGATCATTCTAAACAAAAACCATAAGTTATACTTTTTAAAAAAGAACAATTAAATGGCAATCAATTAATGTTAAAGAATAGGACCCGAATTCGGAAAAATTTTTCAGATATAAAAGTATTCTATACTCTGGTTTTACTATCCTGTAGAAATTCACTTATTTTATGTTATTGCTCATTTTTATCAGAGTTGAGACATTTTTCTTTTCATAAAATGTGTTTTGTAATTTTTCTCCTTCACCAGAATGCTAAATAAGATATTCCTTTACATGTTAAAAGGAAAAATTAATTATTTATGGAATACTTTGAAATTTTAAAAATGCTACATTATAAACAAATGTATGAGTTGCAATGCTAAAAAATTTCATGAAATTAGACATTTTTCAGTTCGAAAATAAGCTTCGTGTTTGGTTGAAACTCTCGCACATTTGGCGAAAAGAGCCTTAACCTAATAATCTCATCTGTCATTTTAAAACATCAGAAAATTTCAAACAATGAATAGTAATTCAACTAAAGAAATGCGCAACCTTTTCGGAATAAGATCACATTTCAAAGTACAAGGGTTGTCAAATTAAACAGACTACCAGAATGAATTTGTTATCTTGCCATGAAATCTATGTAAGCATCACTGAATGCGACCACCTATTCTACACTGTAGCTTAGGGAAATATTTTAAATCTTTTTACAGTCCAATGAAATATCTGTTAGCAGATGTGAACTGTTCCCAAATTCTGGTGTTAATTATCACTTATTACAAATAAGAATTTTTCACAAACTTTGATTTGTTCCTCAATGTAAATATTTTCAATTCTTTGAAAGTTTTTCACACAACTATACTTGCAGTGGCTTAGAAAATAAAAAATGACTAGATATATCAGTACATAATATATACAGCGTATACACTCAATATTGTACTTTAAAAATATTTTTAGGAGGCTATTCTAATGCTTTTAAGGCCATTAGAATCAAAAATTTTTAAATTTCTACATCACCTTTAAAGTTAAAAATTAATACAAAAATTTCCCAGAAATCATCTACAGGCTTCTAAATCAACAAGGTTAAACAATTTCACACATCTAAAGCATTTGAATTTTAAAAAATCTTGCTGCTAGCAGAATTGTCATATGTATTTGTTCAATTAAATTATTCATCCTTCATTTAAAACTATGATGAAGACTAATATTCTATTAGTCTGAATAGAATTGTTACCGATGAACTTTAATACTCCCAATAAGAAGAATTTTCTTGGGTAATGGACCGGGTTGAGGTGACAATACTGTAATAATATTTGTAGACGTATTTATACTTGCTATACGGATAAATCCAATAACAGGAGTTAATATTAAATCCTTTTGTACAGTATCAGCTGAAGTAAGTGCAACAATATGATCGATAAGATTATTATCAAGAGGAACAGGAACAAGACTAGTATAATCCAATGTTGCATTGACCATGGATTCAAACACTTCTCTCAAGGGCCTTGCTAACACCCTAAACACTTGTATTTCGGAATATTTGACATCAAAAACAAAAGGTCGCAATTGGTTAGTAGGCCTGTAGAAGTATTCTCTAATACGAACATCTCTCAATTTAGATCGCATTCTTCGACTTTGAATCACAACACCATCCAATTTTGGAATAAAAACCACTTTAACAGAAGATGGCACATCCTTTAATAGCTTCTGATACAGTCCTCCTTCTTGAAGAACACATAAAACATCTATTTTGAAAGCCAATGCAGCAAGGGTTATTGCCTCATAATCAAAATCACTTTTCCAGCCACGGGTGTTAATTATAACACCTGAGAATTTAGTGTCCTTATTTGTACGTCTAAATCGTGATCTCAGATTTTGACCTAATCTTTTCAGAAGTAGACTATACAATGCAGTATTGTGTTTTGAATTTTCACATCCAAAATAATAAACTTCAGTGACTTCATCTTCAAAACCACTAACAATATCTAAAGGTTTCCCAACAGCATTCACACTAATTGTGCCTGGAAGAGAAATCGAGTTTTGTCCAACATCAAGGTCTATAAACAATGGACATCTTCCAGAACGAGCAGCATAATTCAATAAAAAATGACACAGAGTAGTTTTGCCAACATCTTTTGGTCCAACAATTAGAGTAATAGGTCCTTTTTTGTCTTCTTTTTCGGATTTTATTCTCCATTTTTCTAAAGCTGCATGCAGATGAAGATTTAAAATCATATGGGTATCAGTAAACACATTCACAGATTGTGGATTACCGGTTACTTTAATAGTGCAACCATACCAAGTAAATATTGCAACAGCCGCGTTAGTAGGAAAAGTATATGTTTCATTATGTTCCATTTCAGCTCCAAATATCTCGGCTAAACCGCTAACTAATTTAATTTTTACAGCTGTAGTTACTTCTCCAACTATTATTCGGAGTTCGTTCTCAATTTCAAGATTATACGTCTTGGTTTCTACCAAGGCTGCCATTTTATAGAATATACACGATGCAATTAATATAGACGAACAAATCATAAAATCAAATAGGTAGAAAAAGTTTCACACAGGAGGATGCTTTCATTTTCAAGAGCTAATACATTTGGCATGACGTTAAATAAAGAGCACTTTTTGAGTTCCTCACACCTCGGGCATTTCTCTTCGGCACGGTCAAAGGAAAAGAGGTTGCTTGTCATTGGTAGATGTGCAATGACATCATTATTCTGGGTTGCCTGGTTTGGCGTTATAGCATTTTTCTATGCCCTAGTGATTCATTGAAACATAAAAGTTTTGTCCACATTTGGGAAATTGTTTTTCAGGCAGTCTTTTCTTCTGTGTCTTGAGTATAATAGATAAATTCCCTTGCGTATGAAATTTTCACTGTAAAAATAACAATTTGTTCTTTTTTTTTCATTCACGTAAATCAAAATATTTTTAATGGATTTAATTTTGTGGAAGAAATATATATTTGAGCTTAGTAAATGAGGAACTTAATTACAAATAAAAAAAAAATTGTTATATAAGCTTTTAATAATCCATTTACTGTGATTAATAATACTTTGAAAATGAATTACATGTTTCAAGTTTTATCCTTATGTAAGAAAAAAGAAGTCAATAATAAATAAAGAAAATTTATGTTTTTTTATAATATATATTTATTGGTAATATTAATGTACATTTTAAAGGTAAATGAATTCGTTCTTATATCAGATTGAATTTGTACAGGCAAGTGATATTTTGAATTATTAGCTTAATTTCATTTTTGTAATCAGTGATTTGTTTTTTATGTATGTGTAAAAGACACATTTATTCACATTTTTAAAACAATTCGTCTAATACTCTATTTCCTTTTAAATTTTAGAATTAAATTTACTGCAAAAGTTTAGCTATTATAAACTAAACTAT
>BMAV01023408.1:185330-222584 GCA_019973955.1 Trichonephila inaurata madagascariensis | reverse complement strand
CAAGGAAAGACATCGTTACGGTGGTCCTGGAGTTCTTGTCTGGGTTGGCATTATGCTGAACGGCGGAACTGAGCTTCCCATTTTCGACAGAGGGTCTGTAACCGGGGATCGCTATTGTGAGGAGGTACTTCTTCCCCATCTGCATCTTTTCCGAGGTGCCATTGGCCCAGACTTCATCTTTATGGATGACAATGCACTGCCACATCGCACTCTTGCTGTTGAGGAGCTGCTGGAAAGTGAAGATATCACTCGAATGGATTGACCAGCGTGCTCCCCAGATTTAAATCCCATCGAACATGTGTGGGATGCTTTGGGGAGACATATTGCCACACGCTCACATCATCCGGAGTACAACCAACAACTCAAACAGATGTTGATTGAGGAATGGGCACTCCTACCTCAAGAAATGTTGCACCAGCTGGTTCTGAGTATGAGGAGACGGTGCAAAGCAACCATTGTAGTAAGGGGAGGGCATATACCATATTAAGGAACATCTGCTTGTTGTTCTTCCTGTTGGATAGACAATCATGAGTCACGATACTATGCGTTCAATAAAGCTTGTTTTTGTTTGATTCCATACCGTATGCGTTGTATTCCTTTTTCAGCGCCGATGCTTTCGTCATCCTTTACGTACATAATACTCTCACTCATTTCAGAATTTCATGTCTCTCAGATGATTTTTCGTGAAGTTATGGCAATAAACCCACCTGTTCCTTAAGTTTTGCACACCAGTGTACATGCAGTGAGATTGACTTGCAAAAACTAATAAGTGAAAGAGTTGAAAAACAAATATCTCACTTATTAAATATTGCATTATTATTATTTTTTTATCTATATTTCTACACATGAAAAACAATGTTGCTGTTATCGCCCCCCCCCCCGACGGAAAGGAAGGAAAATTACCAGAGCCTGAGACAACAGCGCCGGTTTAAGCTCATTTCGGACCCTGGGGGCACAGATCTACAGGCCCCCTGGCACTGATGGATCGAAATTTATAACCAGAAAATCTGGATGCGTTCAGCTTATCCGGGCCCCTGAGCGCCTGCTCCTACAGATAAACAGGTACTGGTGGACTGGAATTGTTGTGTGAGAAGAAAGGCGTTGTCTCACAGAACGATTTATTAACAATTAACGGAACTAAATGCTCAACTTTTCAGGAAACTGCAAGACCACCTACAGGTTTACCAAAACTTAAGAATTTTATTAATGTGGTGTTGAACAATGCAGCTTCAGTGATGAATTTAACTGAAGAGGAGCCCCAAGAACGAATTTTTCGAAAAAGGCAAATAAACAGAACTACATAATACATGTAAATTACAGTTTTTTTTATTTGAGTGATGAATATGAACAGTTGCATAATTTGTACAATGGGGTTTGGACCACCATCAGATGGACAAGGGGTACCCCCTCCTCTAGTTATTATTACTAATTTAATAGAAATCTCTTTAATTCAGAAATAGTATCTTAATGTTAATAAATGTATGTATTTAAGACTGTTAGGCCTGCTAAAGCAGTGGTCTCCAACCCCCGATCCGCACAAAAGAAACATTAAATTATTTCCCATTTAATGTGGTATATTTTTCTTGGGTTTGGGCTACTTTTTATGAAAAAATCGCTTTAGATTCATCTTTTGGTGTAGCTATATTTTACTCTGAAGTCACTATTAAAGGCAATTAAATTAAAAAATTATTAAATCAAAATAGTCTAAAATATAAGCAATCAACGTCCTCCCCCTCAGAGGGCCGCGGTAAAATTATCCAACGTTGACCAACCGATCCGCGGCGATAAAAAGGTTGGGGAACACTGTGCTAAAGGGTCAAGCTTCCAACCTCCTTGACAGGCCATATATAAATTCGGGATATCAGTTCTTAATTCCATCTAAGACAGCCGTGTGAAATAATAGGAGCATTTGAGTATGAAGCAAATAAAAGCGCGTTTCAAATAAATTACATTGTACGTTTTGGAAGTTAAAAGTGAGGCACCGATCTAAATGATGCGTCCTCATTATTTAATCTAAATCAGTGATTCCCAAAGTGCTCTATATCAACCCCAGGAGTCTATGGTGACCTGAAAGGGGTCCACGGTAGCGAAAACATAATTTGGGTGTCCATGAGGTTTAAGTAGGGGTCTACGATATAGTGGCTCTCTTTAAGGCTTCTTCTTAAGGATTTTCTTTTTTTAAACAAGGACCATCATTTAAGCGTTTCTTGCCAGAATTAAAGTAAAGAATTATAATATTGGAAGTCGAGGATTTTCCAGTTTCTCAATTGGCCACAGACAATCTGCCAGGAAAATGACACTTTAACCTATGTTCCACATTTAAATATCCTTTATTCAGATTTAGAAACTAGATTTGAGAATACTTTGACTATGGTACTTACCAGAGGAGGCAATGAATTCATACGGTTACATTGAAAAAAAATAATAAAAAAAGTCATATAACAAGAGGAACTGATCGGAATAGGCAGTAATGGAGATCTTAAAGTAAAGTTTAGAAACGGATGCCAGCATTTTGGCTTTAAAGACATACCTGTTATTTACTCCGAATTATGGAGTATTGTGAAAGAAAAACTGGAAAGACTGGACACTACTGACCGAGGGCATTTAGATTTAAACCTGAGAAAACTGTCAAATGTTGAAGATTTGTTATTAACGCATCAGATTCATCACTCCTATCATAAACATTAGTTTGTTGATCAGTTACTTTATGTATTAATTAAATTTTAACATTTGTTTCTTTAGTTTTCAACACTATACTTCACTACTGTTAGAAATTTAAATCGTGTAATGTAAGTGGCTCTATACCAGAGGTGTCAAAAAGACATTTATAAGTTTATCTTTGAAAAAATTCAATATTAGGTAAGTAGGGGTCTACCCCAAACCGAAAAACATGACAAGGGGTCTATGAGACAAAAAAGTTTGGGAACCTCTGATCTAGATTCAAAATTACGAAGACCATCACCAATAATCCAAGAACAGTTACAAAGGTTCTTTTTGTAACTCTCACCACTAGCGTAGGGGGCCCTGTATCAAAATTCCTTCGGGACCCATTTTTAGATATGGGAGCCCTGTTAGTGCGGCTGTAGTTACACATGTTGGGGCCCCTATAGCTTGGGGGGCCCGTATCATTGATACGGCGGTAGCTACGCCCCTGCTTCTCACCAATGTATGAGTAACGAGCAGTGAGGATGGAGCAATTCAGGAATCTTTGTATGAAGCAGTCGAGATCTCTGGATAGCATTTTCGTTGCCTACTGCTTTGGTGTGAATCAGCCTTAAAGCATTGGCGATTTATATGAATTTTAGAGGCTTAAATGTTCTCTCACAATATTTTAAATGTTCAGGTAATGTTTTGTCAATATAACGTGATAATTTTTTCTGTCTAGAAAAGGGGTGGCCAATCAAAATGACCTTGCGGACCACTTCGGAAAAAGCATATAATATGCATATCTTTATATTAGATTTGGACCCATTACAAACTTTTATTGGAGTGAGAATTTAAAATAGATTGATATATTAATATTGTTTTCATTGTTTTTCATCCCCCTTGGCTAGCCTAGTGGGTAGATCATCGGACGGACTCCAAACCGGAGGGCCTGGGTTCGATGCCAGATTCCACCAAATAACTTCCGAGTACACATGGAGTACGTACTCGTTAAATCAGTGGGCCCGAAAATCCTGAGAGTGGTCGCAGCAGAAATCACGGGTGCAGAGCACTGGAGAATATTTCCCTCTCCTCTAGCCCATGCTTAAATTGTGGAGGTGGAGATAGGTGGTTTTGCTATCTATCGTGTTGAAGTCCAACCTGTTTCACAGAACCGGTTTATCTAATGGGTGCCCAGGGGACCGGATAAGCAGGTTTTCTGGTAATAAATTTCGATACACCTGTGCAAAGGGGTCTGTAGATCTTCTTCACCCAGTCGGCACTGTATATAGGGAGAGTGTAAACTAATAATAGGAATTGTGAAAACTACCCTAGAGTATTTTAAATGTTTAGTTATTAACTAATATAATTTTTACAAAATTGAGAAATATATTAAAAACTAGAATTATACCTTTAGAATGAAAATTCAAAAATTGGCATTCAGAGAATATTTATTAATTTATTTTGCATAAAACTGTTAAGTGGGAGAGAAAATGAAGCCCAATGGCAGAGTGGTTAGTGCATCGCGCTTCTACACCACAGGTCTGAGGCTCAAACTCCGGGCTGGGCAAGGTTGACTCAGCCTTTCATCCCTTCAGTGGGTCAATAAATGAGTACAAAACTTGCTTGGGAACTTAACACTGGAGGGTTTCACGTTAGTCTGACCACCTGACCGGAATATCTGCTCATGCACCTCAGGGCCCAAGGTCGCATATACTGAGTTGGGCACAGTAGGCCTTGGCCCTCATGGGCTGTTGCGCCACTGAATTAAGTTAAGGAGAGAAATATCTAATAAAAAGTTTACATATATAAAAATTAATAAACTTATATAAAGGTTGGTTTCAAAATATTACGATGAACACAGCTAAACAAGAAATTACATATGAAAATATGGAATTTGGTGAAAAAGTGAGTGTGTTTATATTACCGTCGCAATGAAGCTACAACACAGAGCTTTATATTGGCGACGGACCTCCTCGGAATTTGGTTATTTCTCTTGGCTAATATGAAGACTTGTTCATGATAAATATCACAGTTATAAAAAAAAAATAAAACATTTTTTTTTTGTTAAAATAATTTTTTAGAATTAAAACATTATTTTAAAAATATAACTCGATTTATTTACAGCATTTAAAAATGTTGAGTTCTCGAAAAAATTGTGTAAATTATCAATTGCAGTAATTTTTAAAAATGAAACTCACAAATGAAATAATAAACATTATAAAATACGTAACTAACAATCAATTCAACATTCTTTCATAATCTCCTTGATTTATATGCATTGATTTAAATAGTATCTGTCCTTGAAAAAGATGTCTCCCAACCTTCCCAAAAGAAATGATTCTGGATCATCGTTAGCACCTAACTGACTGTTTGCTTTTACTCGATTTGAATCAAATCAACAAAAGTTATTTTCCTTAATAATATGATTTCTCAAATATTTAATTAAATTTCCCAAAATATTTTTTCAAATAAATGCAGTTCTTTCTAAATATAATCCAGTTAAATCAATGAACAAAAACAGTTTGTTGGTGTTCAAGTATCAAATTCCCCCAGTTCCCTTTTTCAATTCCTACTACACACACACACACACTCTATTAGCTCACACTTTCTATATATTTATTTATTTGTTTATCTTGGTGGAATTTTCAATCCTTATAATAAAATACAGTTTAAAGCGCTCAACTGAGCTGAAATTTTATATACATGATTATTTTGAATGTCAATACGATAATTTAATTATAATTAATAAAAATTAATTGATTAAAACTAATTATTCAAAGAATTACAAATACAGCCCCGTTGGCATCATTTTTGGCGACTTTGCGACTCTTTTGGCGACTTGTGTGAAAACTTTATAAGAGATTTTTTCTCTCTCGTGTTAAAGCATTCAGTTGAACTGAAATTTTATACACACGATTGTTTTGGATGACAATACGATACTTTAATGATAATGAATAAAAATTAATTACCACTTAATGTTGTGACTGTCCTATGTATATACATATTTATATTAATTGTAACTATTTTATAAAAAGTAGCTAAAATAAAATTTTTCTCTGTTAATCTAAGTAGGAATTGACTTAAAAAAATTTTTTTTTTGTATTACTTGTTCTGCTTAACATAGTTATGCTAATCGACATCAGTTAAGTTCACAACCCATTTTCCATATTCATGCCATGTTAAGAAAAGGTCCAATAATTTTCTTTAAAAAAAGTTTTAAGGTGTGTTGGAAAGCTAAAATCTTATGTTTTTAACAATTTGAGATTTTTACATTTTCAAATTGTATAGATCTGAACCTTTCTAAGAATACCTTACTTTAATATCTAAAGTAATTAGAAGCCCTTAAAACTTATTTTTAAGCAATCGTTGAAACTGGGTCATGCCCTTTTGAATGGCGAGAAATGTAAACAAAGTACTTCGTTTTTGCTTAAAATTTGAACGTCTGATGTAAACCAAAACACGTATATTTTATTGTAAATTGAGCCTTTTATTTTTTTTATTTCCTAGCCCATTAGAAGCCTCACTGTGTATTCATTAAAATCAATTTATCTTATAATGTAAATTTTGATGTTCGATGTACCTTTTCTGAGAAACTACTGTTCACAGGTATGTAAATTTTTCATGATATATTTAAAATATGATGGCGTATATGTATACTAAAATGAGCTTTTTGCAAGAAACTCAAAGATTCATTTTTTACAAATTTTTCTATGTGAAAAATGTGTTAAATTTCACTATGTTTGATAAAATATTTTATAAATTATGAAAAATTCAAAATTAGCTAAAAGCTCATTTCAGTATGATGAGAAAGGTGTACTTTAATTGTATAAAAATTTGAAACACACACACACACACACATGTACATATAACAGATTTTAAGGAAAGGTACATCGAAAACAGCCAGTTTAACATTGTCGGCATAGAGGTTTCCTACTCTTCTTAAATCATAAAAGAACAATAATAAAAAGTATAAATTTCCAATTTTCTACTTTTATTATAGAGGTTCATTTAGAATTATTAAATCTTACTTCGTGCTTATATATCCAATTGCTGCGAGATTTTAATCATTTTTGCCGAAAACTAAAATTAAAGTTATGGTTTTACAGAAATTTGAATTAGTAATTTCACATATTCATTCACAGTAGTTGACTGATTATAATCGTGTGAATACTAACCAGCAATATTTCATTACAATCAAATGCTCATGTTCTGACTGTACACGCAAAAACGGGATTCTCTGAACTAATGCGTGAAAAATCTATTGGGTCTCATGATTATGTAATGTAATAGGAAAGAAAATGAGATGTGTGTGTGATACTGCCCCTCTATGGTGACCGTATCTTTGATTGTTAGCGTGAGCTAGAGGTGTAGGGTTTGCAAAAGGAATAGACATTTTTGATTCTTCTTAATATGACTTTATTAAGAATAGAACTTAAATGTCTAACAATTTAGATAATATTAATTAAGCGAGAATCTATAATGAACAAACAAACAGTAATAATTAAACCGAATCGCGTAACTTAGACCACTATAATTATTTAATACGCTTACTCTCACTTCTAATAATATTACAAGTCTTAATATCAAATAATCATTCCTACCTTAATCCAAATTTAGATTCAATCTTATGAAGAAGCGTCTGGGCGCGCGTGCAGTGGTATGCACCTTGATTTAATGGCTTATTTTCCAGGTAACTTCACGATTGGCTGTCAATTCACACTTGTCTCTTTCACACATACCATTCCCCAAAATTGCCATCTCACTTACTGAAACATATGTTATTTAAAAGCTATCTTATTTGCATTTCTTTTTCACATTTGGCTTCTTGGGAGTTCGTTGGAAAAGAGTTGCCATTAATCTTGGCCCCCAAAGAACCCAGAGGTGAGCCCGTCACATGAGTGTGTGCCAATTTACAGATCTCCTCCTCATCCCATAGTTTAAAATTTCCGCGGATGCATCATCCTAAGAATCATTAAAGCTTTCTAATGCAATATTAATAATCAACGTCTCATGTTGAAGCTGCGATAACTACATTGTCTATAATATTTTCATTATTTAAAGAAAAGAAAATTATCTTTATATATAAAGGAGAAAAGCGACTTACTCATCACGATATCTCAAGAACTATTAGACCAAGAGTGTCAAACTCTCAAAGGCTAACTTGGGCCAAACAAACAAGGTTTAACTTTAGGTGGGCCACACAAAAAAATCAATATTCATGGAAAGGTAAGTTTATTTTGAATAATAGATCATAATAAACATAAATAAAAGAACAAGAAAAATTTCATGTTTACATCCTGACACTTGACATCTATTCTCTGCTACTGTACTTCGTATTTCGGGAGAAATTTTTATATTTTATTATATATTATTGTGTGCCGGTATATGCTGGCCGAGCCGCAAAAGTGTTCATTGTGGACCGCATGTTTAACACTCCTGTATTAGACCAACACACTTGAGATTTTGTCGGCATGTTCCTTTCAGGAAGTAGAGATCTGCTAAGGAAGAATTTTGTGAAAAACCAATCCCCCAAGGTGCGTTACGAGGGCTTAAGGTGCGTTATAGACAAATATTCCCGTTTTTTGAATTATTAGACCCACGGACTGGACATGTTCCTGTCGTGGAATAGAATTCATCTTAGAATGAGTTTTTTTCAAAAATCGACCCCCCATGGAGGGTTTCGAGGGTTTAAGGGGCATTCTAAGTATAAAAATTACTCTTTTTGAAATGTTAGACTCACGGACTTCAAATTTGGTAGATATGTTTCTTTTGTTTAATACTGGTCCACTAAGAATGGATTTTATGGAAAATGTCTCTTTTGAAAAGAGAAGGGTGTTACTGGGACGTACTGATAAAAAAAAATTCTTACTTTCAAACTAATTGACCTACCACAATGAAATTCGGTATGCATGTTCCTTTTGTTGAACTGGAATCCGCTAAGAACGAGTCTTATGGAAATTGACTTTCAAAGGTGGTTGATATGGAGCTTACTGATAAAATAAATTCCGCTTTTGAGCAGTTAGATTTGAACTTGAAATTTGGCAAGTATATTTTTTTTTATTCAGATCCACTAAAAATGAGTTTTACGAAAATTCACTTGGGGAAGGGGTTACTAGAGCGTAAAAGATAATTTTACTTCAATTTTAAAAATTAGTACTTAGAAGTGCTGTCCATTTTAAATCAAGAGGCGAGATTTATAAGAATATTTTCAATACAATGGAATTCTTAATACTGGGACTTAGATATCAGTAATTTATCATGAAATACCCAGCGAAGAAGGTAGGTAACAATTAGTAATGTTATAAAACTTTTTACAAAATAAAAAACTTGACTAATAATAATTCAATAAAAGTTTCCCAAGGGTAGCAGGCTCTATAAATGAATTATGCCTCAGACAATTTTAATGGTTCTATACCAATTCTATCTCAACGTTTTATCAATTCATTAAAAGCTTCCGCAACCTTTCTAAATACAGTCGAACCTCTATATATTGCGAATTTTTCTATACAGCAAACTTTTTCCTGGAACCAAGAACATTTCACGATTTTCTTCGTAAAATAATCTTTCTATAGTGAAGTGCATTTTCTATATAACGAACTTTTTCTTTGGTGATTCAATTTTTTTTTCTCCCAATTTTAAAGTATTTTTGAACATTTCAAGTTATTCTCTTTCTCTGTAATACATTTTATGGTGATCATAAACTTTAAACTGGTTTTATTAGATCCTAAATCGCCGAGAGCAATAGAGTTCTAGATGTTTCATCTAAGAAGTGTAGCCTTTGACCCCCATTTTCCTAGTTCACTAGAAACATCTTCTATATACCCTTTCACACTAAGTGGAGCTGTCCCGTGTTCTATTTATAAAATAATGTATGTTTAATATTACTTGTATGCTTTAAATTAGAAAATATTAAAATTCATTAATTTTAATATAAAATTATTTTTTTAATATTGAAAATACAGTGTATTCTTCGAGATACTTTTTTCTTGTTTTCCTTGCAGTTATTTATTTATTTTGATGGATAAGATAGATAAAATAAATATATGTTAATTTTTAAAAAAAAGTGTGAATAATTACTTTTTTTAATAATAGTGTTTATGAATTTCAAATTTGTTTTATGTGGTTTATAAAGTACATTAAAAGATGAAGACTCTACATAACGAATTTTCCATATAACGAACTTTTTCCGAGATTTAGCAACTTCGTTATACAGAGGTCCGACTGTATATATACTGCAAATATCCATGTTTTGCTTTTATTAAATGATTCCAAAAATTTTCACATTCCACAAGAAACTCGTTGCTTTTTTCTTCTTAATACTTAACTCTTCTTTCGGCCTCATTTTTAAAGCATTTTTTACTACATCCCTTGGGTTGCAGTACTCTAGTGGTCAAAGTCGCGGACTCACTGTTGGCGTGTCATGAGTTCGAGCCTAGTATCGCTGAAGACCCGGTGTGCAGAGGGAGCCGATGCACGTTAAATATGCTGAGGCTCAAACGTCTCCCGTTCGTGTGGTGTGGAATTTAGGAGAAGGGGGTGACAGCTCAGTTGTCGTCCTCATCACTTGACCATGGTTCAAATTTACAAGGTCCGTCGCCAAAAGCCATCGTGTAGCTGAATAGTACGACATTAACATCCACTCACTCACTGCATCCCTTGTCAGAGGCGGCTTTTGGGCCGGACAAACCAGACCCCTGCCCGGGACTGCATATTCTAAGGGCGGCATTTGGATTGAATTTGGAGAATATTTTTTTGTTGCAAAATTTTTATACATATATTTTCTGAAATACTATTGGGTGTGAATTTTTGGTATTTCATTTATTGTATCTTACTTCCTTATTTTGTACTCTGTATGTTTAATGTCAATTTTCTTTTATGTTGAAACTTAACAGTTCGAGGCAGGATTATGTGTTCAATTGTGTGAAATTTGATAAGTTTACATATCTTTCACTCGTATCTTTTTCCCCCAT
The DNA here is from genome assembly GCA_019973955.1 of Trichonephila inaurata madagascariensis. Lineage (NCBI taxonomy): Eukaryota > Metazoa > Arthropoda > Arachnida > Araneae > Nephilidae > Trichonephila > Trichonephila inaurata. The sequence goes on along the minus strand of BMAV01023408.1, from coordinate 211,968 downwards.
CCCGGAGTGGGGTCACAGCAGACATTCCTTTCACACATACGACACCCGGTGTCGGCGATCCAAAAGGGGACAGGGGCAATAAGAGTTTCTTATAGATAAAGAGTCACAGGAGATGTCTCGTTTTAGTCTTGAGTGTAGTTACGAAAAGGTGAAATAAATGTTTGGTATCCCCACCATCAGTAGATTCAGATTAGAAAAAATTGGCTAGCTGAAATGAAGCAATTCCTTCTTTTACATTTTACTCATTTGAATTAAAAACAGGTAATTATGTCCTTAATTTTGAATTATTTTGTATTTGACTTAAAATTGTGTGTGTGTGTGTGTGTGTGTGTGTAATAATTATCTCTAGCATCCTTTTAATAACCCTTTTTTAATAATATTTAAATAAGCTTTTAATTCTTAAGTTCAAAACTAACACATCAATCTTAATCGTAATCACACAACTAGTATTATTACCTCAGAAATCTCTTTCCCGCCTATTTTAACCAATCAGAGCTTTTATTAAAAAATAGTCACGTGGTCTTCACTGCCGGTTATAAAAAGCGAGTTTCTTTGTGCACGCTCTGTCTGTTTGCCTTCACCATGTAACCGTCGTTGCTTACTTTTGCTATGTTGCTCGTGTCTGTTTTTCGTGTTCGTATCAAATATCTGTGAAATACAACGGTGATTCTTCATCTACGTTATGTGTGTGTAAATAAACAAGTTGAAAATAAATTCTGAAGATGTTTTTCCTGAGACCAGATATACCAACAATCCAAATAAACCAACACCGGCCAACGATACTACTTATATATACATATAATATTGTAATGCTGTCTTTTTGTCCGCAAGAATTAAGAATTACAGTAAAACCCCGCTTAACGCTGTTTCGCGGTTTAGCGCTCTTTTATTTCAACCCGGGGATTCCCCGAAATTGTAGGTTTCAAAATATGTACATAACATATGCGAAACAGTGTAGTTGTGTTTCTTGTTTGGTGCGGTGCTGTACGGACGCATTCTTATCATTTGAAAAAATTGTTGACATTATTGTAAGAATAAATTTATATAATACTATAATGATTAATACAGTGACAAATATTATGATCTTTAGTTTTTATCATGGGTGATGATGAAAAACAAGAAAAGAAAGCAACCAGAAAAAGCATTTCACCGGAAACCAAAATGCAAGTGATTAGAAGATTATATTCTGGTGAACGTCAATCTCCGGCTTGTTTTTTAAATTTCTCATAAGTAAATACATTTCTTGTTAGTTCACTTTCTCTATTCACCATCGGATATCTGGATTTTCCTCAAGATCAAAAGGGTTTCAAAGAAAACATTAAAACCAATGCGAAGGAAAAATACCACAACATGACTTTCATCACTGTTTCCAACAATGATGGCAGGAGCGATGGAACAACTATGGTTGTGTTTTGAGGGAGCCTACTTTGAACGCTATTAAAAAAATGTGTATCAATATCGTTACAAAGAGTAAAGGCTCATTCACACCAAGACGTACAAACGTCGAGTGTTAAGCATCTAGCCAATCAGAAACTTCTTCTCGGGCGAGAGGAAGACTCTGATGGGCTAGACACTTAACACTCGACGTTTGTACGCCTTGGTGTGAATGCGGCTTTACAATGAAATTCCGGAAAATTTTCGGGTTGTTTTTTTTCTCAGATAAGCTGAGCGCAAAAAGAAAAAGCTATTTCATCGAATAACAACTGTGGAAACTATACGAAAAAGTATCATATCTTTTTGAGAACAAAAGAAATTGGATCTTCGAATAGCCCGAAAATGTCAGTTAAAGTACAATAACTTCGTTCAATAGGTTATAAAGAGAAATGATGAGTGAGTGAGTAGATATTAACGTCGCACTACTTAGCTTCTCGAGGGTTTTGGTGTTGGACCTTGTAATTTTGAGCCTTGGTCAAGTGACGAGGACGATACCTGAGCTGGCAACCCTCTTTCCTAACTTCCACACCACACCAAAGGGATGACGTTTGAGCCTCGACATATTTTATGTGCATCGCCCACCTCTACACGGCGGGTCTTCCGTGGTACAGGGATGGTACTTATGACACGCCGTCCACGAGTTCATGACCTTAATCACTAGGCTACAGCGGCCACGAAGGGAAATGCTAAGAGAAGAAATGTGGATTCATCATTACCATTTGGGAATGATTTATTAACAAGAAAGTGAAGTGTTTGATTGTTTACAAGGCTGATATTCAAGCATTTTCCTTTATATAAGTACAATATTTGAGATAACTGTCGAATCTGAAGTTTTAGAACTTTGGATGCGGATAGCTTTCTTCATCTGTGTGAACTGTCGTGATTTTTCTCACTGTGTTTTTTTTAAGCATACTGAGACAACATGACTGTATTTGAAAAAGATGTATTTTTTATGTATGAATACATAAATTAATTTTATTCTTGAACATGAATAAAATGTAAACTATTCTTCATGAAAAGACATAGTTTTGAAGCAAACATCATTACCGGGAAACTCTGTATGATGTCAAGAAAGTGAACTGAACTGAAGTAAATATTTTGCACAAAATTGCATCATTATTTTTTTAACACTATCCGGTGTTTGCTAGTGTATGCCATGTGGTTTTGTTGTTGCGTTTATTTAGAATGAATGCTTTACTTTCTAGAAACTTGATAATGAATATATCTCAAAAATGTTTTCTGTGAGACGTGAAATGGGAAAAATCATCAAATTCTTGTCTAATGGCTACTCTTTTGAGGAAACTGGTTTGTACAAATATTTTTATTTCTATTTTTTAACTACATTGCGGAAATGTTTTACTATTATTCATACATTTCAATCATTCATCTGAAGAATTATTAATATTCTAAGTTCGGCTGAAGTGTAGATAAATGTGTCTTCACTATATCATAAATAAATTCATTTTCTTTAGAACTTAGAATATTGTGTACTTATGTATTAGCTAGTGTACCAGTAAATTGACAAAATTTTTAGTGACTTTGTTCACGAATTTATTTTCTTGAATAATTAAATTTATATTGCATTTCATTACTTAAATTTCCATTATGTTATAAAAAAAAAATTATATTTTAAATAAGTGATGTAACCACATTATTCAAGGAGTGGCTTATGTGTTATTAAATAGACATATTGTGCTCAATAACAAACTCTTCCTTTAATGGCCTGATCTTATAACTTTGAAAATTTTCCTCTCTTCTCTTCCTTTAAAAATTGATTCCAAATTTTTATCATTTTCACGAACTATATCATTTTTGTTGATATTGTGAATCATGAGCTCTATTTAAATATTTTAAAGAGAAATTTTAAATTATCTGCCCAAAATTTATATATTGGAAACGACTTCATTTTTTAACATGATAATGACGCCAATCGCACTGCTCTCAATATACGCCACTGGTGTTTCTATAGTTGCCCCCTAATTATGAAAACACCTCCCCAATCACTTTATTTAGCCCAGTAGAACATATCTGGTGAGTTTTTGATGTAAAAAAAAATAAAAACATGACAAATAAACACAAAATGTGAAGTAAAAACAATCACAGAAGAATGGAGAAAAATCGATGCAGAAATTACAAAAAACTCATTAAATTTGTACCAAGATCCTTAAAAGTTGTTGTGGATACTAAAAATATCCTACTAAGTACTAAATTAAGAAAGAAATACAATATTTAAACCTAAGTTGAGATTTTAGTTAAGTGTACAAAGACTTGTGGTGTAATTTTTTAGTAGCTTTTTGATTATTAATTTTTTAAAAAAAATAGTTATACTATTTTTAAAAAATTAATTATGTCATTCCATTAAAAACAAGTTGCAGATATCACAAAAAAATTACAATTACAATATATTAATTTTTATTAGTCGAAAACATTAAATTTTATAAGAAATTGCAAGTGTACGAACACTTTTGTTGCCCACTGTATGTGAATCCCAGAAGATGTTAAAATATTAAAAAGAAAGCGAAATACTTCAGGAGTGGTTCAGTTTATTGGTATTTCTCTATTTCGCAGGCCATAAAGTCTCCAAAAATGATACAACTGATGCCAATCAGAATATCTCCACTGGTAACCTTTTACCACCACATTTCAAAACAAGTTGCAGTCTCATATATTATCAGTAATGCTTTTTCATAATGCATCAAAAATGGATGAAAACCCAATGAGAACTAACGTTTTTTTGTGTACATTGTGTGTTGTCACCAATAAAGCCTACTTGGGGAGATTTGTGCCTGTGAAATGGAAAAGTATCAGTTTATCTTATTCTAATGGAAAATTAACTCTTGCGGAGAGAGAAAAAAGACACTACAATTAGAATTGTTGATACAAACCTAATGGAACAAAAATATTAAAAATTCAAAATTTTCTCAGTTAAAATTGATTTAATAACTTTACCTATTATCTTAGCTTTTCTTTTCTTTTTTCATGTTTGTTATTTTCATTACAAATTCTAATGAATGAATTGTGAACTTGTAAAAGAAATGAAATTGAATGTAAGTTTTCTTGAGTTTTCATGCTGTTTTACTTCAGAAAGGCTCTTTAAAAATGAGTGAAAGTTCATATTTTTTCCTTGAATTTAAAAAAGTATTTTAATATGTATGTGAGGAGCTGCCACACAAGTATGTATTTGTTTTGTAATAACTAAGTAATTTGTTGTTGAATATGTACAGCTGTAAGTTTATATACTATACCATATTTACTCAAATCTAAGCCGCCATCTATTCTGAGCCACACCCCAAATTCTCTACATGTTTGAGAACAATTTTTAAAACGTGTGCAAGCGAGATTCATCAATATCTGATACTTTAGAAATTTAAAAAAAAATTTAATGGGAAATAATAAGATGTTAATAATTAATTTATATTACAAGTATTAAAACTTTCAAACACATTCATGAACCTAATAATTATCAGTTTATAGAGTAATTATAATTACTGTCTGTATCATGTTTCAAAAATGATTGTCACTCACATTGTCAAATCTGACTTTGGAATTGGTGCCGCTGTTGACATTTTCCCACACGATGTTGTCATCCAAAGCATTTTTTGATGAAACATTTTTTTGAAAGAATGTATTATAGAAAAATTAAAGGCTGTTGTGTGTGTGTGTGAACACTTACAGCAACAATTATATGATTCTGTTCTCGCCATTGACATATATTTTTTTTGGAACTAATTTGATAACGGGGGCAATAGCGCCAAGTGCTGCTTGGCGTGATCCTTATCACGCCAAGCAGCGTTTCTTGCTGCTGGACTGAAATCCAATATGGCGGCCTAGCGGTAGTTTAATGATACACAATTTTAAAGAAATGTTTTGAAATACATTTAAATGTATTTGAAATAAAGGATATAGGAAGAGATTGAGAATAACCTAGATCAATCAATAAATAATGATTAATATTTAATAAAAAGTAACATGTACTAATAATAGTATTATAAGCAGCATATAATAAGCTCATATTATTTTATCGTAATTTTATGTAATCATATAGTACGATTATATAACGGTTATTAGAAACAATAATCATAATATAATTAAATAGTAATTATTAAAAAGAATAATCGTCGAATTGTAAAAAAATAAAAATAATGCATAGGAGAACTCGTAATACAGAACTATAAATAAATAACATAAGAATAGCTATAAATAAACAACAAAAATAGTTATAAATGAATAAGATAATAATTATAATTAAATAATAATTATTATAAATAAATAATTATTATAAATAAATAACAATATTATAATTATAAATAAATAACAAAGTATGTAGTAATATTTATAAATAAATACTAAAAGAAACAATTATAAGTAACGAATATTATATGATTATTACACATAGTAATAATTGCATTTTTTTTTCATTATGAATAAAATAATTACATAATGTATGTTAAAATTAATTTAGAATATCAATTACAAAGTAGTGAAAGCGTGCAATATGAAACTTGCACTGTAAGTTCCTTCAACGAATTTCATCGAACAAAGAACGTAAAAAAAACATTTTTAAAACGAAAATAAATTATTTATAGCGATAATTAAAAGCACAACACTTATTCTTTTAAGAGAAAAATATTCTAGAAATTCATTTTAGAAACATCCATATTCGAAAGTAGCCCATAATTAAACAGAAGACGCAAATAGAAAAATTAAACTGAAAATGGTTAAGTTTTTAAAGATATCGTCTGAAATTAAAGGGTTATAACGAATAAAAGTTATTTCTAATATACGTTATCCCCATGGCAACCACATCGACAGACGATGAAAATATTAAGGTAACCATATTGTAATATTATCGCCCATCTTGGCGAACAGAAACAACAGCTTGGCGCTACTACCCCCGATATCAAATTAGCACATTTTTTTTATCTGTGTCAAATTTCCACTACTTTGTTTCAATTTTTTCTGTAAATAAAATTACTTCCCTTTTTCATACTTGTGTCATAGTGAACTCATCTTGATGCTATTACCGATATGTTTGATGTTTAGGTGATTAAAAGAAAGCATATATATAAAAAAATTCCTAAATATGACCAGACAATGATGTTTACGATAGACTGAATGCTGGAGATAAATGGCGGAATGGGATAAGTCATAGATGCAAATGGCCAGAATGGATGGTATCATTTTCCCTTTTGAAAGGGATGGAAATTCAATTTCCCCCATCCAACAAATGTTTTGCCTTCGATTCTAAGCTGCACCCGATTTTCAGTAGCATTTGTGGCGGTACCCAAATAAGCCAGTAACAGCCTCCAGACAGGATTGATCACTTTTATCTAGTGGTATGTTACGTGCTTACGAATCCATAGGTCGCGGGTTCTAATCTCCAACATTGGTGACCTTGGCTGAAAAGAAAAACGCAACCTTCTGATGTGTCGTGGCGCTATCTAAAGAAAAAGGGCCAAAAGAGCAATCAAAAGTCGTCAGATTCACTTGATGCGGCAATAACAACTCACACGCTCACCATAACAACAAATATCTCGTTCATTCGCCTATCGTCTGACTCATTGGTGAGGGAGTACTGTGGTGGTACCTAAATAAGCCAGTAACAGCCTCCAAACACGAGTGATCACTTTTATCTAGTGGTATGTTACATGCTTACAAATCCATAGGTCACAGGTTCTAATCTCGAACAGCATTAATGCTGGAAAAATAGTACGGCTTAGATTCGAGTAAATATGGTTTACCTAAAAGAAGCAATTTTTTCTCTGTAAGTTTTGAAATTCAGAAAAAATGTAGCTAAATACTTGAAAAGCATTTATTTAATTACAATAAAAATTAGCAACAGTTGAATTGCCCTTTCCCTCTCTTCTTTTTTGTACAAATATCAAAAATGTGTAGTTTTATGTGTGCTCTTATAAATATTTTTTTTTACAGTTGCTCTTGCAACCAGTGTTCTAAAGAATGGAAAAGTAATTGCCTTACCTACAGATACCATTTATGGGGTTGCAGCTTTAGCACAGAATACAGAAGCAGTTGATGCCTTGTGTAAAATTAAAAGAAGAGACAATAGCAAGAAATTTGTTGCTATTTGTGTTGGAAGAATAGATGACATTCCAAAGTAAGCCCCATTGTTACTATATAAAATGAAGTACTGTGATTTGGAAAGAGTGGTAAATTAATATTTTATTTTCAGTGAAATCATAATGGTTCTTTTTCACAGCTTTTGAAAAGAAAAATTTAAAACATATCTGAAGTATTTTTGCTAAAAAAAGAAACTCCCTGTGTAAAAATAACTGTATTTTAATTTTAAAAAGTTATTAATTAGTGTATTAGAAATAAAGCTAAAATTTTTATTCGATTTTATATTATATGGATATAAAATAAGTTTGAAAACTTCAGATTTTGTGAAGATGAAAGTAAAATTTTAAAGCTTTTTTATAGCTCAATTTTTAATTGTGTTTATAAAAATGTTTGTGAAACTTGTTGTAAGTAATATGTGGGACAAATTAGAATAATCTGCATAAATTTTCTGCTGCAGAAGTACTGATTAAAGCATAACATCAAAAAGGAATGTTATCATTTCTACTAGTTTCTTTTATCGTGTCATAATTTTCTACATCTTTGTACAAATTTTCTTAAATCTTTTTTTGACTGTAATTTTAACATCATTATTAAAAGAAATCAGAAATTACATCATTTTCTGAAAACTAATAAGTAGCTTTTAAAAACCAAAGTGTTGCTGTTTTAGAATCTGTATCAAAAGACTGAATTATATATAAAGATCTTAGAATTTTTTGCAGAATCAATGTGTGAACTACTAGCATTTGAATATGATCTCATCATAATTTTCTCGAAACAGTGCAGTTGATATATTTCAGCAAATGACTTAATGATTATTCCTTACACACAAAGAAACATTTAATCCTATTATCTTCTTTAAAGTTTCCATAGTTTTTAAGGTTCATAAAAAAATCATTGTTATACTTATTGTAATATGCAGTATTGAAATTATGTGCTCTGCAGTTGAATTTAGATTTATTCAATAGATCTTGTGAATTAAATGGAACGTGGTAACTTCTGGAAGACATACATCGGTCAAAAAAAGTATTTGACATGCGAAGATTTCTGCATATATTGGATTAAAAAATAAAAACTGTAGAAACAAGCAAAAAAATTTTTACTGATTTTTAACCAAATATCATTAAGTATTAAAGGTTGCATCTTTTGCAATGCATTAAAATATAATGAATTAACAAAATCACAATTATTTCATTCAAAGGCAGTTAAGCAAACAAAAAAAGTATTCAATAAGACATAAAAATAAATGAAAAGTATACAAATAATATAAAACCAATATCTAGTTGCAATTCCTCTCCGATGGGTGACTTCTCTTAAATGCTGTGGCATCGATTTAACCAAAATTTCTGTCACCTATTGGTCAATTTTTGGCCATTCCTCTCTAAGGACCTCCATTTGACATTTGTTTGAAAAATGGCGCTCTCTCAACCTTTTTTTTCCAATTTACTTCGCAGGTGCTCAATTGGATTGAGGTCTGGACTTTGGTTGATTGTTTTTATAACTTTTGGGCAGTTGTATAGCAGCTAAAGCCTTGTATTGTGAGTGGAGTTTTCGGTCATTGTCTTGGTAAAATTGGTAGTCCTTCTGTGTACCCAGTTTTTCAGCACTGGCACTCAAATTTCCTTTTAAAATCTATATGTAATACAGGCAGTCCATTATGCCGTTAATTACGACAATATTTCCCACTCCTGAAGCTGCCATACACCCCTGAATCATTACCTCCTCCTTCATGCTTTACTGTGGACAACATATTTCGTTCTTCTGACTCAGCATTGCGTTTTCTGTACAATATAATTTTGCCATCACATCCAAAAAAATTAAATTTTCTCTTGTCTGCAAAAATTACATTGTGCCAGAATTCTACTGGTTTGTTTGCATATTTTCTAGCAAATTCCAGTCTTTGCACTGGGTTCTTTTTGGATATATACGACTTCTATCGAGCAGTTCTAGCCTCAAATCCATTATTATGCAGGTAATTTCTAATGGTTTGGGGCGTAACATCAATGTCTAAACAATTCTTGGTAACTTTTGACAAATTTGATGCATTGGCTTTGTGGTCCTTTTTAATTTGACGTGTAATTCATTGCTCCGCCGCTTGGGAAAGTTTTTTGAACGACCAGATCTTGGCTTATTATCAGCTGATTTTTGCTCTTAATACTTTTTAATTATATAATACACACCTGTCATGGCCTATTTACAATAGCCAAAATTTTGTTTTCAGATAAACCATTTTTAAAGTGCATTATGATCAAATTTTAATTTCTACTGACAACTCTCCTTGTATTTGGCCCATCTAGCTCACTACTTAAATAAAACTTTCTAAATACCCTCAGAAATAGTCCAAATACTTTGAATTATAAGAATTTGCAAACACTTTCTCGGTATAAAAATTTACCAAAACCTCCTATGTCAAATACTTATTTTTCTTGCCAAACTGCTTTTGAAAATTTTAATGGTGATTTTTTTGCTTAGGTTTGTTTTTGTTAGTACAGAGACTTCTACAATAGAAACTGAACTGTTATATGCAACAAATAACGAAACATGGTCTCATTGTTGTTGCATAGTAAGGTGTTTAAGTTAATATTCGTAGAAATTGTTGCATGTCGAATACTTATTTTGACCACTGTACAAGCCTGCAGATTGTAGGTAAAAACCCAACCTACCTTCTTGCATGTGACAAATGAACTGCTTGTTGTTTTTAATATTTTTTCATATAACAGACAACTCCTGCTTGAGGCTGGTGTGTATCTATGACTTTTGAACAAGGTAAATTATAATTTAGGCTTAATTCCGCGGGCCAGTAAAAAATGCAACTCTGAGGCAGAATTGAAGATTGCTGCTTTGACCACTATTGAAGAAAGGTTTACTATGATGCATTGGTTGCATGTGTACACTGATGGTTCTGCTACATGTGCTGATCAAAATGCTGATGCAGTGGTTTACTCTCTGCTCTTTAATTTTAGTAAGCTTTTTGGTGCAAATTGTACCAAAGATGATGCTGAAGTTGGCTTGTATCTTCTGGAACCTGATGAACGTGATTGTTATCACAGTGCTAAAAGAGTCATCAATGCTAAATTTAAGGCTCTAGAAAAGAATATAGACTGTATGGGGAAAGATTTGGGGTTCCTTAAGGGAAAGTCCCATTCCTTGCAACCTGCCTATACCCATTTGTGTTGTTAACTCTAGAATTAAAATTGGACTTAACTACTTCAACATCTGCACAGATTCTGCTTAATGAAGAACCCCTGATTGTTCTTTATATGATGCTGACAACATTGAGTGGAGATTATTTGGTCTCTTCTTCTGGACTTGTAGCAGTGGCCAGTGCTGTTAAAAAGTTATTTTTCTGAACTGTATTTGAGTGGCCATAATAGACTTATGGCAATGGTACCTTGGTCTGGCATAGGCATTTAGAAAATTAGATGGAACATATGTTGTTATTTCATGAAAATATATGTTGAAGCTATATCCAAAATTTAACATTTGAAAAACATTTTAAAACATGGATGATATTTTATTTCTAATTTCTACCTGCACTATTAAATCTTCCTAGGTTGGAAACAAATTTATGAGTGAAGAGTGTGAGTTGTATTTTGTAGTTTATCATCTGCTTTTGTTTAGTAAAAAAAAAGTTATATTTTCTATCCCTTTATGTCCCCCCCCCCCCCCCCCCCCGGCGCGGCCCTTCATTTTTAGTTATTTTGGCAAAAAAATTTTATAAATTGTAACAACAGTTTACTTTGAAAATTTCAGTGTTATTTATGACAACTTATTTAATTTATTATATATAAATTAAGATATATTAAAATGAAAAATTAAATGTGTGTGTGTGAAATTGAATGAAAGTTATATAAAATTTCTTAGTATTTGAATTGACTTATTTTTAGATGGGGTAAAGTTTCATTTCCTATGGGCATTTTGGCAGATTTATTACCTGGACCAGTAACCCTAATTATGGAAAGGAAACCTAATTTGAATTCTAATTTCAATCCTCATTCATCAACAGTTGGAATCAGAATTCCAAATTCTAAGTTCATTCAAAGTCTTGCTGTGGCATGTAATGAACCATTAGCTTTAACTAGCGCTAATTTTAGTGCTGAAAGGAGTACACTTGAAATACAGGTATTTGCCAATTAAATTTTCATTTTTTTTTCACTTGTAAAATATCTATTATTTTTTTTTTTAATTTATTGTATATTTTGATAATAACTCCTAATGAATTAAGGATCTCACATTCCCTGTATGTTTACAGAGAATTTACAGTTTATTGCTGTGTTACCATATTACAGTAAATTCTCATTAATCTGTGCCCATTAAACAGAAAGTTCAACAGAATGGATTGCCTGGATCTTATGGGGGTTCACCCATGTGACAGCCTGTTTTTTAAGCATTTTCAAAAATTTTTTTTTTTTTTTTGATGACCTTTAAAATGATAAATTTCTCGTTTTTTATCAGTTATTTATATGTATCTTAAGTGTGTGTTAAATGTTTAGCCAAAAATATCCAATAGAACACGAGTTATAGCGCTCTGAACACACCCGCCTTGAAAAAATGGACGCTCACTTCCTCCACGATTCCGGCTGATTGGCTTATCTGAAATTTAAAAAAGTAATGGCGTTTTAATTTATAAGCTTAAATGCACCGAATAAACTATCAAAAATTGGATTTTTGGTAGACCTCTGAAGAAAAAGTTTCAAATTTTGTGGAGATTTTTGCTATAAAAAATATAAGTATTTTGAATTTTGGAATGATCTTAGTTTTTTGGTGTTTATATTTGTGCTGAGTCTACCCTATAAATTTGAAGTCATTTGGTCAAATCGTTCTTGAGATATGATGGAAGAAAGTTTGAAAAACAGAGTTTTGAGAAAAACACGTTTAAAGTTTTAAGTCTGATTAAAACAATGAAAATCTTAATTTAGCGCGCCAAACAGCTACTCTTATAACACCCGCTTCTTTATAATGATTTTGAATTTTAAAAAGTCACTTTACCACTGTATTCTAGACATGTTAAGAAAGCAATTTATGAAGAAAAAAAGATATATCTGGATATTAAACACTTGAGGACTAAACATTTGTATCAATTAATTTTTCAAAAAATTAATCCTAATGGAAGAAAAATATCAGTTGTTTTCCAAACCAGTAAGCATGTGAAGTGTAGTTAGTAAAGATGAGCATGAACCATCATGTTTTTAGTTGTATGTTATGCTTTACATTTGTTACTTGATATGAATTTTCTCTTGTGTGATAAGTTACCCATATTGTTTTATCTTATTTAAAAATACAGACTCTTTTTATTATACAGAGTTTTAACTGTGTATTTCGACTCATCTTCTAGTTTTAACTCAGATGACCTAGACCTCAATTATTCTTGATTAATGAGATTCTACCATGTATATATTTATGAAGCACACACAGAGAAAAAAAAAGACTATGAAATTTTCCCTACTATTTTGTACATTCTAAGTGCAACTAAATTTCCCAAGATGAGTTTTAATTTATTCTGTATTAACATTTTGAGACATTACTTAATTTCTTTAAAAAAAAGAAAGAATTTAGAAGCAAAATATTTTTTTATTTTTCCAAGCTCACAACGACAAACTCTTTGTGATTCACAATGACAAATAATGAAAATATATTTCTCTGCTTTGATGTGTGATATGTAAAATTTTCAAAATAAATTTTTTTGAGTAAATTGTGAAACAGGGCAAAGCATTATTTGTTTTAAAAGAAATATATACATATATAATTGAAAAAAGTGCCTATTAAGGGTTGCTATTAGTAATTTTACATGGGAGAGGTAATTTTTTTTGCGGGGGGAGGGGGGGTAAATAAAATACTTCAAGAAGTTGTTAAAAAGGAAATTTAAAAGCAACTTATAATCATATCTTTAAAAGCAAATATATAAATAAGATGCATATAATATTAATTTTGTTTATAAAAAAATGTTTTAATTAGTGAGAAAGTTCTCTTTTTTGATATAAAAGTTAGTTTTATACTAAATAATTTTACAAATTTGATCATGCCTGATATTTATATTTTCTGATGTTTTTAAATTAATGTTTTTAATCATTAAACAATTGTTCTCAACTGAATAATTCATTTGCTCATTTTCATGAAAACATGTTATTCTTGTTTGTTGTATTTGAAACTGAGAAACAATCTTTCAAAATTGTGCTAAAGAATTATGTAAAGAATTCAGAAAATTTTAAATAATAAGAAATAAATTCTTAGTTTATTTTTATGATAAATTCTTATAAAATTTTATATCAGCCTTTCATATAATATTTATATTTAAAAAAATATGCCTTATCATTTTAAGTCTGAATATGGCTTTGATAATTTATCTTGACTGTGCTATAAGAAATATGTATTAAGTGTTCTATAATTCACAAATCATTAATAATGTTTTCTTTCATATAGGAATTTAAAGAAATGTGGCCTTATCTTGATTTGATAATTGATGGTGGTGTTCTCGGTGAGTGTGATCCTGATAGACGTGGATCTACAGTTGTTGATTTATCTGAAGAGGGTTTCTTCAATGTTGTTAGGGATGGATGGTAATATTCCAAAAAAAAGTTTTATTCTGTAATTTTTATATCTTGCTTTTTTGAATAATTTTATATTAACAAATTTATCATTTTGTTCATGATTTAAGAATGCAGTTATTTTATAGATATAAGTTCAATATCAGTATCTTTAATGTTTTAGTTGTAATGATTTCTAAAGTTTTTTATTTCTCATGCATTTTAATTTAAATGCAGTTTTTGATTTTATATCTTTTATGAATGAATACACAGAATTTTATTTAGTTTCAGAAATAGGAGTTGTTTTAAATTTTAAAATAGGTTATTAAAAAGAGCGCCAAAAATATAACAAATAGAGTTTTATTTTCGGACCTTAACCCCTTTAACAATTTTCCCTGAACACCACTCAAGTGCTGTGAAAGATAGCTTTTCTGATGTGTCCATATACTTTTCTTATTTTTCAATGCCCTTCTAATGATTTCTTCCTTTTGCAATATTTTTAATAGACAACTCTAGTATTCCAGCTAAATTGAAATTTAAAAAAAGCAAGCATACTTTAGTTTTAATATCAGGGTTTACTGTCTTTCATTTGCATGAGGCATTAATCAAGTTTTTCACTTGTGTAATGTATCACTTGTCAAATACCATTTATCTTGAATTTTGCACTAAAACGTAAGAAAAATGTTATAAAACTAAGTTTTGAAGTTATATAAAAATGTAAAGTACTTTAAAAATGTGTGCTCTTTTCTCATATCTATTTCTGTCTTAAAATTTTTTTTCATGAAAGCCATTAAATAAAATGCCAATTTTTCGTTATATTATTATATCTTTTTTATTTCAATTCTTAAAGCAGTTTTTTTAATTTATATAATTGAATTGATTGCAAAATTATTTATCAAGAATGTGCTTATTTTAGAATACAATATGACTGATAAAAAGAAATTAAGGGATTTATTGAATGTAGATACATTAATATTAAAATTTTTATGCTCATTTTACTATAAACTGTTATTAATAAAAAGAGCATTTAAAGATTTTTAAAAGATTAAGATTTAAAAATCTTTAAATGCTTTATGTAAAGCTTTTATAAACAGGCTTCTTTTGCAAATCAAGAAAAAAAGATGCCATAAGTTTTGTATTAAATTATATGATCTTAATATGTTTTTTTTATATTTCAGCTCTCGAGATAAAACCGTGGAAGTTCTTTTAAAGTATGGCTTAAGGGAACAAACATGACCAGTGAACTTTGTAAATGAAATTGTATATATTTTACGTATATTTTTAATTTATTATTTATTAAAATAAATTGCTTTAAAATATTGTCCCTGTATAGAACATTATTTATTTGACTTGATAATTGTTTTTTTTTAAATGGATTATTCAAAACAAGCATATTTGTCTTTCAATTTTGTACTATTCAATTCAAGAAAAATATTAATTTTTATTAATTAGGAAATTAAATTTCTTGAATTTCAAGAATTGATTAGCAACAGTTCCCCCCTCCATGTTGTAATGAAGACATATATATATATATATCATGTATTGGAATAATTCTTAGAATGACAGGAGAAATGCACCATGCATCCATTTATCATATTATCTTTAATGTTCAGCAAAGCAGTCTGTACTCCAAGCCATGACAAAACGAGTCTTATTTCACCGTCGATCAGGAGCCAGTTTGTCATTCGTTCACGTGGCTCTTCATAAGTTCTTGAGTTGTTCTGGTAGGTTTTACCCCAACTGACACTTGAAGGGTTAGGGTTTCATCACATATATATATACAATCTACATTTTTTAAAGTACAGTATATTTGAGTCGAACTTGTTCATATTATTCTAATCTCTTTGATATTTTGTTCTTTAAATGTTCAGGTATACTGTTCAGTTCATCAGTTCAGATCTTTTCGACTTCTTGAATGTGTTGCATGTTCAAAGATTTGTAAACTACCTATACTTTTTCATGTTAAATATTCCAAATTATTACTCATTATATCTTTTCTTTAATACCAAAATGGTAGTTTTTCTGAGAAGACAATTACTGAAATAATGAAAAATAGTAGCATTTGCAATTTGATTTTTATATTTATCAGGTATTTATAGAACAAAGGAAATCATTGTGAAGGAATTTGAGATTAATAAAATTAAATGTGCAAATGACTTTTTATACTAGCATAATTTTGAAAATATGGGATGCACATGATAATTAATGTTTTTGTATAATCTATGAAACCTCTGCTTGATATTTTTCGACTCTCATTTGTAATAGCATTTCTATTCTGTAAGTTTTCTAATATATAAACATAAGTTAAATATAATAATTTTAAAATGTTCATTTCTTTCAATATGCAAGTTGAAAAAGAAAAAGTAGGATTGAAAATTTAGGTGTACTTTAATTTCTTGTTTCTAAATCCATTTAAAGGGGAATCAAATTAAATTACTTTTGCAAATTAAGAAACTAAGAGTAATAGCTTACAATTTCTCAAGAGAGGGGGGAAGGGGTTAAATACTCAAAATAAGTAACTGTATAAGAAAATAAAATGTCAACCTATACTGTGATTAGAAAATTATATTCTTGGTAATAAGTGTTAAAAATAAATGTAAATTGTTCTCAACATATTTTAAAATTTGTATTAAATTAATATTTTAGACTGAAATAATTTAGGAAGTTATAATGAAACAAAAGTTAATATTGCAATTTAAAATAAAATTTATTAGATTGAAATAGATATATTCATCACTATTGAAAGTAAACCTTATACATATTGCAATAAACACTAAACATTTCTTACATTATTAATAAGTTAAGATTTTCTTACACATTGTTATGGAAATTTCTGTTTTATCTCTTTGCCCAAAAAATTCTTTGTGGTGCGAGGGACATTACTCTTTAAATAATAGTAAATGATTTGGAGTGAACATAACATACGCATCATAAAATAATTGCAGCTAGAAAGTTCTTCATGGTCTAATATGAGTACAAAAAGAGATGCTATGTTGGAGTCAAACTTGACTACGACTATGTGTTTTATTTGCCTTGTGTAAACTCACGGTTATTATAATCTGTACTTATCATTTCTTAACCTGTAGTATTATATATGTATGTATTAATTATTTCTTGTTAAAAGAAAAATCTATTATGATACAGTTCCAAAATAAATCATGATTTATTCTAAAAGAACCTGCCCCTAATTGTGTTGACCTTTCCTGCGTTTGAAAGACGGTCTATCGTACAACATTTATTTGTGATTAAATTATTCTTCAAAACTTCAAATTCGGTCAAAAAATTTCAAAAAAGCTCTTAATTTGAAAGTTTATGAAGGCTTAACCTAAGAAGACGCTGATAAAACCCACAGTTTAATTATTAATTCTAAAAGAATTGTTTCTATTTTTTCAATGAATTATTGACAAAATGAAATTTTTTAAAACCATTCTTTTCTGGAACTATTTTTTATTTATTTCAAAGAGATAAAAAATTAAATCCCGTCCTTAAACAAACTTTTAATGTTCAATAAACATTGTACGAAGTCTTTAAAGTTGATTTGTTTGCAATTACCATTTTCTGGTTTTTGCTTATCAAAATTAATTTTCTAATTGAAAACATTGTAACTAATATAAATTATCATCTCAAATATATGCATGAGAGATTGTTGTATCAATTTACATTCATTATCTGTATTTGATAATAAATATATTAAATAATTGTATTTCAGTTTTAACTTCCTTTGAGGAGTCATTGTGCGAGTGTGTAGTATAATAATATCTACAGATATGTAATTTTAAAATTTTTATCTGTACTCAAGTTCTATGAAAAATGGGGATAAATTGTTTTTGAATAATTTTGGCTCTTTTTTTAAGGCTGGCATTGTTTCTGTCAAGACGATAGTATATAATCTCGATGTGTGCCACTAAAGACTCACCAAAAGAAAAGATGTCAGATAAGTCAAAACTGAAAGTTCTCATGTTGGCATGGTGAGGAACTGTGGAGAGTGGGCCCAATCTACATCATTTGACCATAGTTCAAAATTATGAAGTCGCTTCCCAATAGACCTAATGTATAACTTTAAAGTTTGGTGTTAATAAATAATCTATCAAAACTTACCGATTTACCGACTGCTGCTAAATTAAGCCAAAAAATCTTAACCGTTTTCTGCTACCTCACCTAGTATTCATCAGATATGATGTTGGATAATGTTTCCCAGAAAAAGGCATATAAAGTATCAAACGTAGATTCTGTATGCACCGTACCCCACATAAAAACGGGACTGATTGTGTTGTGGACTCACTCGAATCCAGCACTCATGCGTTGTGATTTCGCATTTTGGTCAGGATGGAATAACTCACTACTCAAATCATTGACTTCCGTACAAATATAACAAAACTTTATTAAACGCTTTTAAATATACTATATCATACGCTAATATATATATATATAGGACACTCGATAATATGGTAACTCGCAACAAGTCGCATACCTTCAACTCTCGAGTGTGTGCGCAGACACCACTACATCATTATACACTCATGGACAAAAAAATTTACGCACCAAGAAGGAGTCGTCAAAATGAAACGAAATTTTACATACGTAATGAGACTACTTTGATATAAGTAAATGATTAGAAAATCAAAGAAAAGGGATAATTTATTTCAGAGAAAAAGGTAAAAGAACGGAGGATTTAATACCTTGTTGTGTGAACCCCCTCTAGCACGATGCGATACGATCGAGCATTGAGGCATACAAATTTTGTTTGATGTCTTGAGACATTTCGTTCCATATTTGCTGTAACCTTGCCTCTAGTTCGTTCAAACTCGTGGGATGCCCAGCTCACCGTCCCAAAAATGCTCAATTGGAGACAAATATGGGGATCGGGCAGGCCAAGGAAGGGCAGTAACAGTGCGGAGACAGTCTTGTGACACCCTTGCCGTGTGAGGCTGAGCATTGTCTTGTTGAAAAATGGCTCCTGGGAACCGTTGCATGAGTGGCAACACATGTGGTTACAGGACATACCGCTGGGCTGTCATGGTGACACGGATCAATACTAGGGGTAACCGTGTATTGTAGGCAATGGCACCCAATACCATCACACCAGCTGTGGGAGCGGTGTGTCGCTGTAAAGCTAAGACAGGATTGAGGCGTTCACCACGGGGTCTCCAAGCACGATTGTCATCACTGCTGAGATTGAATCTGGATTCGTCGCTAAAGACAACCTGGTTCCATTCTTTTGTAGTTCAGTTTCCTCGTGCGTGGCACCACTCCAAACGGAGGCGTTGATGGGTGGGCGTCAAGGGCAGCACACGTAATGGGCACCGCGATCCCAAATGTCCTTAAGCCAGGCGCCTTCGTATGGTTCGAGAAGACACAGGGGCCCCTAGTGAAGGTACTACTTGTGCCTGGATGGTGGCCGATGAAACAGTTGGTTGTACTCGTGTATTTCTTACGATGTGGCGGTCTTCTCGACGACTGGTCTGTCGAGGGCGTCCTGAGCCTGGTTTTCGTGAAAATAACATCTCTCGGATCCACTGGTCACAACACAATCAGAGCGGTCTAATTGACGAGCTACTCGCCTAGCTGACCACCCAGCCTCCATCATGCCGATGATTCTCCTCTTCTCAAACTGCGACAGCTACTCATATTGTCTTCGAAAACGGTGTAATGGCATGTCTATCTTAGCTTTTCCCTTGTAAACGATTCAGCACACTCAAACAAGCTTTGGTTACCTGTTTTATACTCCACGGAGAACGACGTTAAACGCCCTCTACAGGCAATTATGCTGCATTTCTAATCATTTGCATATCTCCCCGTCATGTACCTTCATACCAAGTTTTGTTACGATCCCGCAATTATTTCTTGGTGCACTAATTTTTTTGTCCATGAGTGTATATCCGCGCTTTCACAGCGCTCTCTATAGTTGAACTCTAACAATTGGGTGGAAGTAAAGAGGATTTATATTACTAATTGGCACGTCAATTCCTATATCGAAGAGTTCTTTGAAGTCTCGGGTGCCAATTTTTTGTGTGGAAGGATGCTGTACGAAGGTACAATCGCACATAGTTTAAGGTTTAACAAACGCTGATGAGTTGCTTAAACTGATGTTGGCACACCTGTAACAATCTATTGTTCCGACCACTGTTGAAATGAACCTGTGAGGTCCAACACTGCAATATATGGATGTGAATTGTCAAGTATTCCATACTGACGTAACCTTTCGTCCTCTACTGCTGTTCTACGATTCATCCAGTTTTCTTTAATCCACCTCTTTCGCACTTATATCCTTGCCATGATAATATGCCTCATACGAGTTGCTATTGTAAGAAAGTAATGTGATATGTCATTGGGCTTTAATAATTGTATATTTTAATGTTTCGCTTTTTTTTCTATATTAATATGGAGAAGAGAAACCAAATTTAAAGCAAGGACGTGAAGGTTATATAAAATAATAAACCAAGAAAGTAAAATAATGTTTATCAGACCTGTCTCGTGAGTTCTCTTCGGCCACTGGTACGACAGTTTTAAGGTAGACGCTTAGGGCAGATTGGTCTATATCAGTGATTCCCAAAGTGGTCTATATAGACCCCCAAGGGTCGATGACCACTCACAAGGGCTCTACGGCAGGGAAAAAATAAATTGGGGTTCCATGAAGGGAAAATAGGGGTCTACAAAAGCATCTTTAGGAAATTTTTGTATTTACATGGACATTGAAATATTTCTGGTTTACGTGTTTACACTTTTTTTGCAACTTTCTCCCATTCCTAGAGTGGGGTCGCAATGAATATCCCTAAAGCTATGGTTTCCTAGGGTAGCGGCCCTGCTCTTAAGCGTTCGTAACATTAAGGTGGATGACGTCACTAAAACGTTGCTTGTGTAAATAGATAGGCGTGGTTTCCTAGAGAGCGGAATGTAAAGTAGCAGGTCGTCACGATCGTCATAACCACAGCAACAGTTCGTTGCACGTTTTTCACGACAGCGGTGGCAAAAAAACGAGTGCCAATATTTTCTGGACTCCTGAAAAGGATGAAATTTTAATAGATTACATGAGAAATCACGATGTGTCTTATACAATATAAGACATCCAGATTACAGGAAGGATTACAAGACTCGCCCGTGGCCAAGTGTCTGAAATAAATAAAATCATAAAGTTATGTGACATCATACTAAATAAAACTATCATTTTTTGTCATTTATTTTTCCAAAATTAATAAAATAATTTAAATTGAGTTTTAAATGTAAGCACACATTAAGTACAAATGAGTTTTTTATTTTCTCTATTTCTTTAAATATATGTAACTTAATATTATAACTTAATAATAGATAATTATAAAAATTCTTTAATTTTCACTTGTCTTTTTCTTATTTTGTATTTAAATATGTGCTGATTAAAAACATTTCTTTATTGAAAACTTGCTACAAACTATAAAACTGTGATTTATAAAATGACATTAAATATATATATCAATACAACACAGAAAATATTAGATCTTGATTAATTGAACTTACCTCACAAGAATGCATAACTTTTCTTCTGGACATATAGGCTTTTTGTGCCTGTTGTACGGTTTGGATGTTAATTCATCCCGTATGTTATTTAACACATAATCAAACAATACTGGCGTCAAGCGAAAGTATTGTCTGAATTTTTCGTCATTGCAGTGGAGATGGCGATGCACTAAAATTTGGAAAGCTCCTTCAGAAGACCTATTTTTAAACAATTCGCTTTCTTCAGATGATTGCTCATCTTCCAAATACATTACCAACGCTACATCTAAATCATCCATTTTCAGCAGTCTGTAATTTGTTTATAATACTGTTTACAGTTACGAACGTAAATACTGTAGGGACCGAGGAAACCACTCGGACAACGTTAAAAGACAGCCGTCTTTTCTGTGACGTCATCCCTCGTGATGTTACGGACACGAAAGAACGACGCCGCTGCTCTAGGAAACCATTACTTAACGCTCTCAGAATGTCCGGTGTCATATAACTAACTAAAAAGGGACGGGAGAGCTTTTGGAAGTAGGGACCCACACGGTAGATGTTTTACTTTACTTCTAAGGGTTACTTTAAGACAAACGGTTGTGATTTCTAGAGTCAAAAGACTTATTTCAGTTGGCCAATTTCTTTGAAAATAAGCACACAATTCCATTTTTTTTTTACAATTTACGCGCTTGAAATAACCACAGGTAATTATGCTTTTAATTTTTAATTATTTTGTATTTTTTGACATTCTTTAATATTTGTATTTTTTAAGATTTCAAAGATAAGTTTGTGTTTCTCTTTCAATAAATCAAATAAATACAAGCTAAATCTGACACAATACACAGGCTTTCCAAAAAATCTGTACAACTAATTATTTTCAATACATTTATGTAAGTACAAAATTCGATTATTTCAAACATGCGATGATTAAACTTTTCCAACTAAGAATTTTCATTTTACATAGCTTCAAATTTAAAAAAATACTTGTGACTAAGGTACTTATATATATACTTATATATAATTTGTTTAAGGCCTGATGCAGCTTGGATTTCTAATTAAATTACATTTCTTAGTGTTAAAGGACAAAATATACAATGTCTGATCTGGTGGTTGTCCTTCATTAGGTTGGTTAGGTTAAATTTCCTGCACTAGGACATATTGTGTCAAACACTAAGTCCTTTATTGGGGGGTTACTACTGTATTTTTAAGTGTGAAGGAATGTGTCTTATTGTATTTGTTTTTATGAAGAAAATCAAAATCAAATACTTTGTTTAATGAAATCTCATATGTAATGTAATAAATTCAAATAAATGAATTGCGACAATACTGAGTTAAATGAAAACTAGGCTATTTTATTATCAATGAAATTATTTTGCATATATATATCAAGTTATACTTAACAGTATATGGATTGTAAAATCTTTTCTTTGGATTTAATTGAAATAATATTGTTGACACGAATCCTTTCTTGTAAGAGAACTTTCACTTTTGGAACGAGACTTTGCACAACAATCATTACTGTTTTCAGTATTAAAAAAAAAAAAAAAATTGCAGTTCCTTTGTCTGTTGCTTATAGTAAATTTCGGGTTTTTTCCACCTGAATCATCAAATGTGAAATCAATATAAAATATATATTTGCAGATTGTTTTCTCATTTAAATACATCAAGAGAAAAATCTTATCATATTGTTATTATTAGAACATTTTTATAAGTCATTGTGTTATCGTTGATTAAAGTATCTGAAAAGCATTTTTTTTTAAAATTCTTTCTGAATATTCAAAGTTTGAGGATCAGTAACTAATATGTTATTTCAATGTTTTCTTTTTTTTACTTTAAAGAGAGATAAATTTAGTAATATTATTTTGTTATTATTTCAAATATATTTTTTAATGATTAATGATAATTATAATTAAGTTCGATTTAAGTATTAAAAATATTTCAAAAGGACAAAATATTTTTTAGGAAGCTAAAAAACAGGACTTTATTGGACTGAGATATATAATGCATTTATTATTATTATTTAAGTATCGCAGTCTACTTTCTGAATATTTTTATTAGTGTTAGTTTTTTTAAGATTGATTACTATGGTCATTAATTTTTAGGGCTATATTAATGAAATTTGAAAAAGTATTTTTTTCTTTGTGGGAGTTGTAGAAGTAAAACATCTTTTTTAAATTCAAATTTATGTAATTTCATGCAATTTTTTGTGCTCGCTGTATACATATTTATATGTGGGTTTGTTGAAAAAATAAGTTAAATGTTATATTCTAAGACGGCACAATTTTTGTTTGAAAAATCTACTTTGTTAGAATGTATTGCCATGTAATTACCATTTCCAAATATATTAAGTATATGTAAATACAGTGTTTGAATGAAAGTAAAAAATATGGGCTTCTTATTCTTTGTTTTAAATTTACGATAGGATTTTGAAAAGTCTTATCAAATTCTTTAAAAATCGTAATATATATATATAATATTGTCATGCTGTCTTTCTGTTAGCGCGAACTATTCAGATTTTGTAGGCGTGTATCTATGAACAATTTATGTTTTTTAATAATTTTTTTTATTTTGAGAGGAGGGGTGGCATTATGCATTTTTGTCCCTGGTAGCAAAATTTCGACCCTGTCGGGCGAGTCGACCCTGTTATATGTTTAAATGTAAAATAAAGTTATACAACCAGAATATTTTTTTTTTGCCATGTTTAATTTAAATAACTGAATTTTTCCACAGGAAACTAATTCTAAACATGGCCGAATCTAAAAAGAAATGTAGACAGTACATTGTTGATTATTTGAAGTTTAGTTTTATTGAGTCAGTTTCTGACAAAAGATTGCCTACATGTCTTTTATGTAACAGAGTCTTAAGTAATGACGCTATGAAACCATCTAAGTTGGAGGATCATTTGAGATGTCATCCTGATAAAAGAGAAGTAAAGATTTGAAGAACTTTCAAATACACAAACTTCAGAAGCGACCCACAATGGACAGAATGTTTGCTTCGACTTTACAAAGAGACGATAATGGTTTGCAGGCATCTTATAATATTTCGCTACTTATAGCAACATCCGGAAAATCGCATAGAATTGGAGAAGAGTTGATTTTGCCAGCCGTTGAGGAGGTTTTAAAAACTGTTATACCTAAATCAGTATCCGATACAATTAGAAGAATTCCCTTACGCAACAACACTGTTCAAAGACGTATTGATGAAATGAGTCAAGATGTTGAAAGTTTTTTGTGCGATTATTTGCAAACGACTCATTTCTCTCTTCAGCTGGACGAGTCAACCTTACCTGGAAATGAATCACTATTTTTGGCCTATGTTCGTTTTATTATGGATCAGGAGCACCATGAAGAAATGCTCTTTGCAAGAACTTTGACAACCGACACTAAAGGTGAATCCATATTTAACGTTTTGAGGGAATATTTCATGGGGAAAATTCAATACCCTTATCAAACATAATATCAGTAGCAACAGATGGAGCACCTGCTATGGTCGGGCGCTATTGCGAATTTATAGGCCATCTTTTAAAACAAAATGTACCTGGGGTGTTAGCAATACACTGCGTCATCCATTGACAGCATTTTGCTAAAAATCTAAACGGCAGATTACATGAGTCTCTTCAATTTGTCATAAATACGATAAACCGAATCAGAAGCAATGCGTTGAATACACGTTTATTTGCGCAGTTATGTGAAGAAAATGACGAGATTTTATCCATTACTCCTTTACACGGAAGTCCGCTGGCTGTCGAAAGGCTTGTGTTTGGCAAGATTTTTTGTGCACTATTTGATACTGTTCTAGAGTTTTTAGATTCTAAAGATACAATTTTAAGAGGAAATTTAATTAAGAGGAAAACAGACATTGCTTACTTAACAGATTTGTTTAGTAAATTTAATGATGTTAACTTGCAGTTACAAGGTGATAGCTTAAATTTTATTGAAACGAAGTCTATCATTTCAGCATTTCTTGCCAGAATTAAGCTAATGAAGTAGAATATTGGACGACGTGAGTTTTCCCAGTTTCCCAATTTGTCTCAGACAAACTGCCAAGAGGATGACATTTTAATCTACATCCAGCATTTGAATGCCCAGATTTTGAAATAAGGTATAAAGATATTTTGGCTATGGTAATACCACAGTGGATAATCAATCCATATGGTGACATTGAAGAGACGGATGTCGTATTACAAGTGGAACTGATTGGAATAAGTACAAACGAAGAACTTAAGGTACAGTTAAAAATGGATATCAGAAATTCTGGCTTCAAAAAGATATACCTCTTACTTATCCCACATTATATAATACCGCAAGAAATTTTTTAATTGCTATTCCATCCTCATACCTTGTTGAAAGAGGTTTCAGCGCCGGTTGCCAGTCTCCTAACAAAAAGAAAAAGAAATAGACTGGACATTACTAATCGAGGAGATTTAAGGCTGTACCTGACTAAATTGATGCCAAATGTTCAAAAATTCTTATTACAGCATCAGGTTCATCCATCTCATTAAAAGCATTTATTTTTTGCTGAGTTATTTTTTGTAACAAATTGATTTTAAATTTTAATTTAATTATTTGATTTAAATTTAATCAATTGTGATTTTTATTTAACTGTGATTTGTATTTAATTAACTGTGATTTTTATTTAAATAATAATGTGATTAATTAATTTAATGTGATTAAATTAATTAATCGTGATTTAAATTAAATTAATTAATTGTGATTTTTATTTAATTAATAAATTGAGATTTTAATTTAATTAATAAACGTTTAAAATTAACATGAGTTTTCTATGATGAATATGCAAAAATTCAATATTAAGTAAGCAGGGGGTCTACCCCAAACCTGAAAACATGACAAGGGGTATATAAGACAAAAAAGTTTGGGAAACTATGGTCTATATGCTCGTAGACCTGTCAGATGTGTTCCACTTACTTGAACTCACTGTCATCTGCGGTTAATCTGGAGTAGAGAGTATGCATTGTGGACATGGCAAAAGTTTTTTTTTTCTTTTTTTTTTCCCGACGAGTTCAGGTTAGCTTGCAACTTTTATACGGAGAACGCCAGGTACCCGTTACCACCAAGAGAACATCATAAATTTCGGTGGTGTGGTGCAGGATTGCTCGTTTTGGGGGGGGGGGG
>BMAV01023408.1:121536-174993 GCA_019973955.1 Trichonephila inaurata madagascariensis | reverse complement strand
ATGCAAAAAATATCCATAGTTAACAATTATACTCTTTTTATTCAGTAGCTAAAAATACTATTAGTGGATTATTATGCACCAATTAATTGGTAATTTTAAAATATTGACTAATAAATGTTTGACAATCTTTTGGATTTCTGACACTAAAGAGTTCTTTTTATGCCTTATGTGGAGAAAAATATACTGCATCATTTGCATTTTGCTGCATGAGGTATGTTTTTATTGTTTCCAAATAATGTATAGCATTAGAAAGTGTAACAATTTTAATAGGAGATTCATTATCAATTTCTGCATCAGAATTGCTATTCATTGGCTCTGACAAATCAACAATTTCCTCAATTTCATATAGCAAAACTGTACCTATAATAAACCTCACTTCTCTCAAGAAAAGAATACAAATGGTAAAAACTCTTAAAATATCCCCTGCATTGTGGATTAGGGGATTCAAAACTCACATGATAGGTTATACTTATGACTCATCTCCAACTGTAAAGTCTAATAATGGGCTGCACCTTTTCACTTACACAAAAAGTCTTTCTATCCTGGGCAAAAAGGATATGTCATTTGAAAATAAATCTAATTTTTTCTATTCCAAATTAATAGAAAAAATTCTTTTTCAGTTTTCATTTTAATTGGTAGAAAAGAAAAATTGGTTAAATAGGGGTTCTGTAAATCAGAGTCTGACTGTACATTGGTTCTTGAGACTGAAATTTTTTTTCTGGAAAAATTCTGAGCAGAATGTTAAAAAATATATATATTAATGATTGTGGATTACTACTGACATTTGCTTGATTATCTAAAAGTAGATAGTGTTTTGTAAATTATATTAACTTAAAAAAATTAAATTTTTTTTTCTCCATTTTTAAATACAATTATATGATACTTTAAAAATCTTTTTCAGAGGATGATATGGGATAAGAGTTTTCAATCTGTATTTGAAAATGAAAATGAAGAAAATTGGCTGCCTATGCAACTTATAGCCGCGGTTCAATCATTCAACAGTCAATCTGATGATGTATTGTTAGAAATATTAAAAGTAATGCTTATACTTTATTTATATTGATTGCTGATTAATTTTAATACTTGAATTTACATATTGTTTATATCAAGCTGCAATATTTTATTTAATGCGACTTGAACATTTTCATCATTTATAACATATTTTGAAATATTTAAGTGTTGTAAGATTATAAATTAATAATTTGATTGCACTAATTTTTTTAAAGAGGAATGTTTTTTCACTATAACTTATTCTCTCTATGATGCAGTGCATGATTTACTTTACTAGTTCATGGAGTGTATTAGTGTAACAATATATTTATATATAGAGAGAGTTTTAGCATTTGTATTATAGGAATGAAAAAACTTTTCCTCAGTGTTTATTAAGACCTTTTCTTCTTAATAATTGAATTTTAAACTATTTTTTATGACTATAATTGATGCTATTTTCTTAATATCTGGAATTCTAAATTTTTTCACTTTGCAATTTTTAATATAGTGTCGCAATAAGTATCATTATATCAAATATTTCTTTATAAGTATCATTGCTTTTTTCATTGTTATCAATTATTTTAATTTGAATTATTATCAATTGTTTATTAATACACTTATTTATGCAATTTCATATTCAAAATTTTTAAAATCCTGTTATTTATTGAATTTTTAAGATTTGTTAGTATTTTGATTAGTTTTGATTTTTCAATTTCTCTTCAAATATATATATTTAATGATTTTTATTGGTTTTATTTTACAGATAATTATGAATTCTAATTCAATTAAGTAGAAAGTAGTATTTTGAAAGTTTTGCCTATTATTTCCTTTTTGAAATAATTACCAGATTAGTTAAGATTTTCTAAAATGTATTCCTTTGATTTCAATACTAAAATAATGTGTACATCGCTTAAAACTTTTGTAAAATATTTTCAGATACTTTTAAATATGACAAGCACACATGGACAAAATCTTACCTCTCGTTCTATAATTATGTTGATATCGCTTTGTTATGATGCATATATTAATCATGCTCAAGGAGTTCGAACTGCTGCTCAAGCAACTATAAATCAAACATTATTATCATTTTGTACCATGCTTCAGGAGACAGATGCAGGTGTAGAGGTAACTGTTGTTGTTTTTTTTTATTTTTCTAAAAATTGTTTAGTAATATGTATTAGTAATATTTTTGGTAAATAAGATTATTTTAACCCCTTAACTAACAATTTGCTCCCCATTGTCACCGTTTTTCACATAGGCACATGTATGCCATGTATTGAGGGAAAAACAAAAAACACAAATAAGTAAATTTTTCTTTGGAATAAATAAATTCTTTGCAAACACTGTGTCAATGTCATTTTATTGTATTCCAAAGCCATCAAACTAGTTTTAAACATAGAAAAACAATGCAAAAAATCCATTGGTGTAGCTGAATCTAAGTGGTCCCCCTGTATCAAAATTTCTTTGATGGCCCTTTTTTGAAAAATAAATAAAAATGATTGCATTAATAACTTATTTGAAAGTGTCAAAATCTTACACATGTTGGGGCCCTTGCAGTTTGAGGACCCCATATAATTAATACTGTGGTAGAAAGAATACCTTGAAAGAATCCTACTTTGGAATAACCGATATATCTATCCACGGCACTTAACACACAGGTTGAGCAAGACATATATATGTAGTGTTAGTTAAAGGGTTAATATTTTTAAATATGATTTCTCTGTTATTTGTTATCATTAAATTATTATGAATGTATAAAGTACCTCTGAGCTTTATATTTGTCGAACTAAATTTTTATAATTATAAGTAAAAAATTGTTTTTCAAATGTTTTAATGTTTGTTAATTGTATTTTATAATAAATTTTATTCCTTTAATTAATAATTTTATTTATTTCTTCAAACATCAGAATTTGTTTTGTTTCTTTGTAATTTCTATGTTTAAATAATTTTTATGTAAACATAGAAATTTTAATAATTCACTCAATTTTCAGGATCAAAGTGATGAATCTGATGAAGAAAACGGTAAGAACAGTTTTTAATAGTACTAAAGTTCTAAATAAAATTTACATGTGAATAATTTTAGTAGCTATTTCAAAATTTTTAGAATTAATTCTGCAATATATATATTATAATTTACATTCATAGATTTGAAATTTTGTAAACCAAAGGATTTTTTAAATATATAATTTATTAAAAGAAGTTTTTTAGTTAATTAAATAATATAAAATACAAGCAATTTGTATCTTGAATGTAGATTATATTAAAACGAATCTATCAAAGGAAAGCTTTCTTAAATTTCTCATCGAAAAATAAATCTTTCAGTACAACATGAGAAACAAAATATTGTCAAAATATTTTTGTTAGTGACTATAAACTTTATCACTTAACATGATTTTGCAGGGTTCTTAAAATGCGGAAGATATATTCAGTATTTATTAGTTAAAGTTCATTATATAATATTGTGAAATTTTGAAGAACTGAGTTGTTTTCAATAAACATAAGATTATCAGAGTCATTCAGAGAGAACATTTTAATTTTTCAATATCGAGTATTAACTTTGTAATCAGATCAGTTTTGCATTGAATGAAACCTATGATTAAAATAAATTCTTCTATATGTCCTTTTTATCGTGATTTCCACTTTGTCATAAATTTTGACATTAAATTAACGTTTTTCCGCTTTATGTGTACTAGAAAAATGATAGTAGTGTTTAAAGTTTTGAATAATTGAGACATAATGTTAAAGGCTCATTAAAAAGACATCACCCACCCTTTCATTATATAACTTGGGTCATTTCCTTTTATTGTAAGACCAAAAAGAAAAAGTAAGGTTTTTGCTATATATTCATCCCAGTATTCTAATTTTTTTAATTTTAGAGTTTCACCACATTGTGTTTAGTAATGTGCAAATAACTAAATTATTTGTTCATTTAAAATGGCGACTCACTTTTTTCCTAACTGTTAGATAAAGAAGTGGTTCTCACTCTCTCTCTTTTTCTGACTATGGATGCATTTCTATGAGGTTATATAAATTTATCTATTTCAAAGGTGTGCATATGTTTAAACAGCCTTGAAACATAAAATTGGATTTTTGATTAACAGCATTTAAAGAGAGGTAGAAGTTAGTTAAAAGTATTTGAGAGAAACAGAAAAGACAGGAAAAGTTTTCTTCCTGAAAATAATATCTAAAACACTTGCATAAGCAATTAAGATAGACTTAAAAATTCATTTATGAAACATGATAAAAAGTTTATCTAATCTTTTTAACAATACAAATATAACTATTATTCAGTTAACTCTGTTGCAAGTAATGTTAGAAAAAAATATATTACTGAATTAAAGCTGTAATATACCTACTTTTTCTATGGAATGATTTTTTGCATATTAAAGAAAACTTATTTGATAATTTTGGATATAATTGCGGTAAGTTGTAGTTTATTTTTAAGTGAAATAAAATATTAAGAAACAGTACCATCAGCAATATTGGATTAGAAAAAAAAAACTTGATTAAAGTGTCTAATTTATTAATTCAATTTTAAAACATAACTTGCTATAAAAAAGTAAGTTTGAAAATAATGTTTTTTTGTTAATTGTCTTGTCAGATTCAGAATATATGTGTGTAGCTTTTTTCAGCACTGAACTATTGCTATTTTTTTTTAAAAAAAAATCTGATTATATTTTAGAGGTAATGTATTTTGGTAGTATGTTAAAACTTTAAATCATGACTAAATGGTACATTAGAAAAAAGGTTATAAAGGAAAGGTACATTAAAGAGAAAATTTGAAAACCACTTGTTTCAAGTTATTAGGAAGGAAATTTAATTTAAAAATATTTGGCAATATTCTTCTCTTTGTACAGCTGAGAAGTTAAGGTATGTTTAATAAATCTTTTTACTCAAACTCAGTGGCACAACAGCCCATGAAGGTCAGGGCCTACTGTGCGCATCAAATATTTTTACAATTTCCTAAAATATTTAATTCTATTGAAACTTTTCTTATTATTTTTCAAGATTCTTTGATTTTTTTCAATTGATTAACTTTAGTTATATTTCTTTAACCATACATAAATTTTCAAAAATACAATTTTTATTAAGTTCTGTGTTAGTATGAACAATGCAATTACAAAGTATTATATTATCATGGAGTGTTATTATTGAGTAACCTTAAATAAATCTATTATGCATATGACATTTTGATGTATACATTTTGTTTCATTGTAATGTGTCTTATTTCCACAACCTATTCAATGAAAAGTTCTCTTTGTGAAACATCTTTTCTTTGGAATTTTCTTTATTATCTCTGATCTTATACATATCCTCACCTCTATATAATCTTTAGTTTCATCTACTAGTATTTATATGAAACTTTATATGTTCTTAAAAGATATTAGGGCTATTTACAATATAAAAATGATAAGGAACAATCATTTAAATCAGCGGTTTTTAAACTGTGGTTCACAGGCCCTTAGGGGTCCCCAGTGTCTCTCTAGGGGTCTGCGGAGTCTCTCATTCTGTGTTAAATTTTCCCTCTTTTACAGCCTCTGAAAGGCCTTATGGAAAAATTTAAAGGTGTGCCATACTAGTCTAGATCATTAAATTGCCCCCCTATGAAAACACTATTAGAATGTGTATTTTGATCAAGAATATTAAGTTGAGGAAGGATGTTCAAAATCTTGAGGGTTCATGATGTGGCACTGATACTTAAAGTAGGACTGTGTCGATCAAAGGTTTAGAGAACTGATTTAAATGATTTTTTTCATGCAATGACATAATTTTCATTCACAAGATGGATTATAAAAGACTTTAGATGTTTATACCATTATTTAAAGGGAAAACATTCTAGAATACATAAATTCTTTCAAAACCTTCAATTTATTACACCAGTATTGCCAAGAAGGAGAAGTAAAGTGAATAGTGACCTACTATTGTATGTCATTTTAATGATAGGCATGCTAATAACTTGGAATTCAATCCTGGAGCCAAAATGTTAAACAAAAATGTTAACCAAAATTATTATATTATATTTTATAGTAATATTAAGTAATTGTTAAGTAAAAGAAATATGTGAAGTTAAAGATACCATGTTCTATTATATTAATATCAATACACTGTTTCAGGTTTCAATTTAGTTGACAGTGTAATTGAGGAGCTTTATCCTGTATTGTATTACATTTGTGAAAAGTTAAAGAATGTAAATCAGTAAGTAATATAACTTTAAAGATTCATTTCAAGAAGCAGTTTTTTGTTATACTTTTAAAACTGCATTTTTGATAATTTTTTTTTCCTTTAGAAACCGTATCAAATGTGAGTCTTCATTATTGTTGCAGTGCATTTTGTCTGTGCTACAAAATATCAAAATTGATGCATTTGGAAATTCACAATTTGTTAATTTCATTTGGTAAGTTAACATGAAGGTAGGTTTTCAATTATGTGAAATATATATATTATCAATCACTATATTGATTGATAAATAATCATTAAATTATAAAGAATTATTATGCAATTTTAAGTAAAATATCTCTTTTTAATTTACTTATGTTTGTTTGTTTTTTCATTATTTTTTATATTTACTTATGTAATATTTTTTAAAATTTATTCTGCAATATTTTTTTTATGAAATCTAAGCATCTGAGCAATGAAACGTAATAATTTAGTATAAACTGTTGGAAAAAAGTAGCGAATTTATTAAGTACACGTAAATTTTCTAACATATTTCTCAATTGAAAGTTTTCACTGTAATGTGTCATTAGTTTGTAAATAATGGGAGATTTGCTTGGAAATTGGAAATCATAAAACTGAAACTTAATCCTAAAAGAAAATTGTCCTATTTTCTCTGCAATTTTGATACAAAGGTATTGGAAAAAAATGTAAATTTAATTTATAACTGAGTATATATATATATATACAATATTCTGACTTAAAAATATTTTACAGATGTTAAAATTTTTAAAAATAGTTATCATGTTTTAAAAAGGTTATATTTTTATATGAACAATTTTCACTTTCTTTACTGTTACATTAAACATTCATTTTTGAAATATACTTGAGGATTGGAGTATTGTTTTGTTTCTTTAAATTAATGGAATTGTGTAGTTTCTTATTTTTTTTATGTATATTTGCATCTTATTTTATAGGCAACAGCTGTCTCCTTTGTTGGTTAATTTATTGGGTTCTCCTAAAACTGATAAAAATGTTGTATCATCACATCAGAATTCTGAAATGAATGAAATTGGCAGAGGTTCAGGTTGTTTGGCTACTGCTCCTTCATTCCAAAGTGTTGATGCTAAAACAATATATAGGTAACTTTGAAGTTTTGTTTAAAAATTATATTATGCTGTACAGATTTTTTAAAATATTCAATTCTGATAATTACTTTGATACATTAAAAAGTGTAATAATAAGTATTAAATACATTTTTTTGCTTTTCAATTATTGTATGCATGTGTTAATTTATGTTTAAAATTTTATTCCTTGGCTTAATGAAGTACTTATTATAATCTGAAGTTTTATGTAAGTTTGTATTATCCTCTGCATAGATTTTTTAAATATTCAGTGTTGATAATTACTTTGATGTGTATTAAAAAATGTCATTAAGGAACATTAAATAAATGTTGTGTTTATTAATAATTGTATAAATATATTAATTTTTATGTTTGAAATTGTACTTTTTGTGATTTAATAAAGATCTTTTAATAATCTGAAGATTTAAGTAAATTTTAATTTACTACTAAATATGACAGATAGTGTATTGGTAAAAGATAAGAGATAACATATAAAAATGAGAACATTTATTTCTTGTGGGATTTTTTTAAAAAAATAAAAAACATGCAATTTTGATGCAACACTTTTTAAATTTGTTTTTAGCATTGCAATTGAGCTAGTTCGCTTGACTGGTAGTGTGGGATCTTTACGCCCAGTTTTGGAATCTTTGTTTCACCGAATGCTTTTGTATCCTCCTGTTCAACATAGGCTTGAAGCTTTGAAAGCTGTAAAGGAAGTATGAACTTTTAAAAAATATGCAAATTGTTCATTATACATGTTAAAAGAAATGCTATGTGTTTTATAACTTCATTGCATGTTTTTAAAATATTTTGTTTCCAGATATCATTTTTTAAAAATATTCTGTTTTTATTAGTAATCAATCTTATTATTTTCTTTCTACTCTTTTTAAATTTCTACTAATAAAATAATCACACTAAATTCTCTTCTGCTATGCTAACCAACTAACCAATCTTTCATGCAGTTGTTTTCAAAACCAGAATTGCTTCTTCAACTAGCTGCTCCACCATTACATGCAACTAGTGATAAGGACTGGATTTCTTTGGATTTAGATCTTATAAAAATGTGGGTAGCTGCACGTTTTAATATATTTGTTGTTATTATTAATAATTTGCCTACATATTCTGGTTTAAGTTATAGATAGTTCAATATTGCTTATTTGTGTATTAAAATGTAAATATTAAGAAAAAAAAATATTAAAATATTTAAAAACAATTTGAAATAGCTAGAAATTTAGAATTTCTCAATTGAAAATAATGTTGCATTTAAAATGAATAAATTTGTTGTTTATTGAAAATAGATATTATTTAGTGTTTGATTTTCTCTGTCTGAGTGACATTAATTTGTTGTTCTTAGGTATACATAGATTGGTTAACATGTTGATTTTTTTAGCTTTATTCTCTGATTGTATGAAAAGCATTAATGTGTAAAGAAGTTTAATACTTCCTGTGCAATTTTTTTTTACACATATAATTCTCCCACATAAATGTAAGTTAGAAAAACTCAAATGCTGTTTATTTTTACAAATACTAATTAATTTTTTTTTAGATCTAAAATTCATTTAATATTTTTTCCTGTCTTTGTAATAAATTTTTCTTTGAATTTATTTCTTTTTAACATACTAATATCTTTTAAATGTTAGTTACACTAATCTTATTATTTGTACATTTAATTAAGTTACTTATATCACTATCAGTTATCATTTGGCAATGAGTGTATTAAATGTTATAATTAAGTACATATTCACATTTTGTTGGCTCCAAAATTAAACTTTTAAAATCTCTGAGTGTTGAAAAGAAAATAATAGCATGCAACTATTAATGAATTATAAGTTACTGAAGAGTCTAATCTCTGATTTTATTACATTTTCTAAATGCTATTTGTACATTTATTTATATCAGTATGATTTTGAAAAAAAAAAATACACTACTGACTAATAATTGTTATTCATAAAAAAATACTATGCAAAGTTAATTCTTCTTCCTGGGCTACAGAGAAGATGAATGTTTTATTAAAAAGTAGAATAAAGCTTTGTTGGTTTGTATTTAATATTTAAAGTAATCATTTATTCTTTCTCTTCACAGTGCTATTGATTCTTTGGGTGAATGTTGTCATAGCAGTAATAACAGTGTATGTTATGCTAGTGTAAGTTGCACTTTAGCTCTTTTAAAGAGTTTAGAAGACATTAGCTGTGGGAATAAATTAAAAGAGGAGCTAGTTGCTTGCATTAATTCTCAGTTTAGAACACTTGAAAGTTCCGATTATAAAGGTAGGTATTATTTTTTAGTTACTTTTTTTTTTAACCTGCAAGAACTCATGCTGTTCTTTACTCATACAAGAACTTTTTCACACACTTTAAAAAATGCATAATTAATTTGTTTTCTCTAGAAATAAACGAGTGCAGTTTTTTCTGTAGCTGAGTTTTATAACTTCCTATTAATGTTCAATACATTGACAATAGCGTCAGTGATTTTTGTACTTTGCTAGTGGTTTTTTCACATTGTGAGAGAATTTTTCATTGTGCGAGTTCTTCAGTTTCAACTTTATGTCCAATGTGATAGCTTTCCACCTAGTGCAAGCTCTAACATTTTAATTCTTGTTTGATCCTAGTTAAATCTTTCTAAGTAGTGTTTTACTTCATTATGTATCAGCTATATGTTCTGATTTGTAACAAAATTATACTCCATTGTTTATCTATACATATAAATAAAAATGAAGTGTCCGTTTGTAATTTGAAATTAACAGCTTTTTACTAAATGCATTTAAAAGTATATACGGTACTTATATGAAAAAATCAATTTTTAAAATTTTTTTCTGTCTGTCTGTTTGTTCCGGCTAATCTCTGAAACGGCTGGACCAATTTTGACAGAACTTTCACTGGCAGATAGCTAATGTTATAAGGAGTAACTTAAGCTACTTTTATTTAAAAAAAAAAAATAGGGTTCCTAGAAAATAAAATTAAAACTAATGAAATAGTGAGCAATATCCGATTGAAACAGGGATTATTTTTATTCAAAAAGGGCTATTTTATTTTGCGAGTCTTCTGTCTCAACGATTTCTAGCAGTTATATCAAACTTTTTTGTTTTATTAGGTTGCTGCCACTCGCGACATTTCCCGTTCATGTCCTTTGATCCTAATGGTTTTACAGTCTTTAACTGCATTGTCAAAGGTCATGTGTCCCTTTCACCCCCTTCCTTGCGGCTTCATTTGTGTTCGCGTTTCACCCTACTGCTTCTTAGACCTATTTTGATTTTAATGATTTTAGACCTCACCCCATCGACAGTGTCAAAGGTCATGCGTCCCTTTCACCCCTTGCTCAACAAAAAGCAAAGAAAAAAATAATAAAACAAAGAAACACATTAATTTACAAAGTAGAAGAATGACAATATACTTATAGCATATTTATTACTTTACGTAGAATACATAATTATTAAGTTTTCGTAAACTCTGCGAAGTGAATAAACACTTTTTTGTTAAAATTCCACGTGGATGAAGTCATGGGTAACAGCTATTTAACATAAAATAAATGCATCAGAAAGTAATGTTAACGCATTACACATCCAAATACAAATTATTTACACTATTTTAAGCGTTTGTTGCACAAAATTTGTAATAATGTGTTACTTTTGCTGAGCATGTAGGTGTTTTCAAAAATCGACCCACAAGAAAGTTATATATGATAATAGCGTCATAAATAATAAAAAAAGCTATTATATCTAAAGACTTAAAATTTAGCAAACATGTTTTTTTTTGTTCAGCTGAGTTATGCAAAAAGCTTTTTTTTTGTTTAATTCACAATTCACGTAAAATTAACTCATAAAAACTTCTTTATCCTTCAGTCTATATTGTTTAATTTTTAAATTCACCCGTGCGAAGAACGGGTATACCAGCTAGTAATAGTAATATATTTATGAGTGTAAAGAAGCATAAATCCTGCAGCTCTAAAATCCTAAATACCCTGTGGCTTATTTCTCCCAAATAAAAAAGTGTTTTGTTTCTTACAAAATGCTTAAGAAAAACAAGTTATTTCACCTTTTCACCATAAAAATATTGATTAAACCAACAGCAATGTCACTAAACTTGAGATTATAACTTTTTATAATTTTTTTAAAAGCATCTGTGTGTAGATATTGATAAAATGAAAGCTGCCTATTGTGTGTCTATGATATGTTGTCGATGGCCTTTGACAGTTTGATATTTTGGAGGAATAAATTTTCGAATTATATTCAAGTTGAACTCAAGAATTATAATGAATGTTATTCCTAAAGCAAGTGGCTCTATATCTGATGTCATTTATATGTCAGATCTCAGATTCAAGGAATTCCAATATAAGAGATAAAAAAAGTGAATAAACTTGTTAGAATACTAGACAATGAGGGGTCTGATAAAATAAAACTGGGATTTTGTTATTACTATCCACGTAGAAAAAAAAAAGACGTATAAAGTGTAATAAGCCTATCTGTCCTAATCATGTCATATACATTCGTAACTTTTGTGCTTATTTAGATGAGTGATCAAAGATTGATTTTTGAAGCATGCAATTTGTACCAATTATTTTAATGTGTATGTTTTGCATTTATTTTAAGCTAATATGTGCATAATAATTCGTCAATTATTTGGAAAATACATATGAAAAGACATATTAACAAAAATACATATTAACGAAATAATTATTCTTAAGTGAAATTTAATGAATATTAGAGAAAGATCCATGCAAGAGTTCTCCCATTATGGAATTAAGCATGATGTCTCATGGGTTAAAGAAATCTTTATCTTGTATTCCTTGTACTGCTTTTCTGAATAACCAATTGAGAGTTATTTAGAAGATATTATTTTTGGTTAGTTAAAATTTGCTTCAAAATTTTAAATATTAGACAAAATCTTATGTTTCATAATCTCATGAAGTATTACAAAATATTATATATTTTTATGAAATATATCTAATATACATTAATACCATTCTATATAATTGGATGTAGCGTTTAATTATGTAGAAATACTTTTTTTTATCTTATTACTTATGAGTCACTTCAAATGATTTTCAAGTATGTAATCTTGATGTTATAGGTGCCAAATCTGAAAGATGGTTAAAAACTAAATTGAGATCACTTATTATGGCTAAGGAAAAGAAGGATCTCCTCAGAGCTAAATTATCTAAAACAGAAACTCAAAATGGATCAGAAGAAGCAAAGAAAGAGGATAAAAGTTCTGAAAAAGTAAAGGACGACTCCTCTTCCAGTACCAAATCCGATGAATACATTGAAAACAAAATGGAAGAATCTTCTCAGCTGAGTGTTTCTGAAGATAATCTTAATGTAGAAAAAATGACTGAGATGGATGTACAAGAATCTGAAGAAATTGCTATCGAATCTAATAAGACTGAAATAAAAATTGAAGTTTGTGATGAAGACTTGGATATTACCGATAAGGAAGCCATAACAAGAGATATCGAATCTAGTTTACCTGTTAGTAAAGATGATGAACTAGATGAAAAATTTGATGATGCTCAACAATTTACAATAAGTAAAGAATCGGAAAATGAAGAATATTTAAATAAATCTCATGAATCTGACACTGAAATGCAAGATTTGCCTCAAATAAGTTCCATGAATATACCACAAATAGAAATACAATGTGATGAATGTTCCAGATCTGATTTAAACCTTGACATATCTTATGAAAATTCTTGTAAAATGGATGCAACTAACTTGCAGGAAATTACTTCTCCTGTAACTGAAAGTGCAGAAGAAGCTCTAAATTACATTTCATCTAGCTCAAGTGATGATTTAAGTGATGGTTTTGATGATGATTTTGTGAGTTGATTTTATGGATGTATTAATTAAATTTCTTTAAGTTTATTATATTCTTTTCTGTTTCTTTATAAGTTTATTGTATTCTTTTATGATTTTTTATGTATTTTTAAATTTGGATAAAACAATTTTGAATATTTACTTTTACTTTGAATATTTATTTATTTAAATTAAGAATCGCCCTCAATATGATATTTTACAATAGCCGAAATGATTTTAAAAAAAGATATTTCTTTGGAGAAAAACAGTTGCTTTTATGGAAAAGTCAAGTATTATTAAGAGACTTTATAAATATTTTCTTAGAATACTTATGAAATATTTAACTCATATTTATATTGAGAATTTTTTTTTGTAATTTACAATACTTTTAAAATATAATTAAATACATATTCAAAAATTTTGGTTATTATAGTATTAGATAACTTAAGTTTAAATTTTCATTTGATTATTTTTCAGTGAATTTCGAATTTTAAAGATGCATACTCTTATTTATATTTATTTCTGTAGGAAAATGCCATCGAAGAACTTCCTGATGAAGATGACCGATTGAAAAAAATTCCCCGGACACTGTTAGGCCATAAAGATGCTGGAAAAGAAGAACGAGAGCGAATAGAAAAACTATGTTTAGCTAGATTAGAATTTGCTCAACAAGAACGTCAAAATGCTCGCAGTTTTGTCAAAGTCTTACAATCTTTTCTACCTGATCTTCTTGCTATACGCAGTTCAATTGAAGCTGACCAAGCACTTCAAGAATTTTCATCTAAGTATTGTGAAGGTATTTCTTCTTTGAAATTAAATTAAAGAGTATTTTAAGGGGAAAAAAGCTTAATTTATTAATCTAATGTATGGATTTTTTTGCTTAGGTTATGTATTTACACCTTTTAGGTAGTATATATTTTTTTATTTACTAGCAAACCCTGTAGTTTTAATGTTTCAATGTTTTACATTCTTTAACAACATAAATCTGACTTATTACATATTTTTTTTATCTTCATTTGGTTGAGGAAATGAGACTTTTACAGAGTAAAAAAAATTATTACTATTTTCAAGAAAAGCATAAAATTAATAATTAACACAAAATTAAATTTTCTTGCCTTGTTTTTTTTAATGTTAAAAAGTAAATAAATTATGAATATTTTCCCCTTCAACTTTTCTGTAAGAAATCTCAGAAAAAAATCACTGCATATTGTTTTCTAAAAATTAAAAAAATGAGTAAGATTGTAAATCAAAAAAATTTTTATCTTGTAGTCTAGAATTTTAAGAACTATTTTTAGAACTGTACATTATAAGAACTGTAGGTCAATACACGTTACTTTTATTATTTAAAAAATATTATTATTATTTCTTAAGCCTTAGATTATGTCTGAATTTAAGTTTCATATTTGGTAATATTTATAAATTTTTAATTAATACTTTACTTAAATATGTATGTTGGAAATGCTCTTATTGCTCTTGTCCATTTGATTTTAAAATAATTATTTTATTTTTCGAATGCCACAAGTACATATAGCACCTATGCTATTAGTGCATTTAATTTTAAAATAAACATTTACTTGAAAAATGTAGAATTTTAATACATATACTTTTAAAGCAAGCAAAATTATGTAACATAAATTACTATTATTCCTTATTTATTGTTTTTACAAAATCATAAAAAATATGATTCTTTTTGTTAGCACATACCCACCTCTTAACATTAGAATGCCTGGGATTTTAATTACCTTTAAACATTCACTGGTGTCATTTTGACACCACCATATAAAATGTATAAAATAGTTATAATGACTAAATACTGTCAAATTCGGCGTATAACGCGCTCTTTTAACACAAAAAATAAGATAGAAATTTAAGGGTACGTTTTATATACTGAGTATAAAAATGAGAGCTTTAAAAAATGAAAAAAAAAGATGAGCATAGAAAGAAATTAGATTTCTACATATATCGAAATACTGTGTATTTAAAAGAAATGACATTCCTTATGAAAAAAGGATGTAATTCTAGAAGTATGCTATTTTTTTCTAAAGCTTGGAATAATACTTCAAATAAATGACTTCAAAACATTACAGCATTATGCACATACATTGCAGGGGGTTTTTTTTGTAAAAAAGTGGGTGCTTGTTATATGTCAAATATACTGTAAAATTAAAAATTGCAGCTTGAAAGTATAAATGTGCATTATATGCCAGATTTTACCGTAATTGCAGTACTACTTAAGACTAGAGTTTAGTTTTAAGACTTTTTAATATTATTTCATGTAATCATATATTATCACCCTTTATATAATAAACAAATTGATCTTCACATTATGTTTTGCAAAGCTTGTTGGACCACTGCTTTGTCGCAAAACAATTTGAGTGGCAAATCTGCTAGGAGCATTACTATTGTGTGGTATCCATTCTGTGCCATCCCTAGTGACATATATATATATATACTAGCTAGATGGCCTGACATTGCACTGGCTTCTTCAAGTGTACAACTTTATGTCTTGGAAGATTCCCCTTTCCTTTCAGTGTCAACACTTCCTGGTGTGTGTGTGATTTCTATATTAATGTTATTAAAATACTCTTTTTCGAAGTTTCTTCCACATCTTTGTCCTGTCGGGCAGGTCTATTTTCTTGCCACTTAGCTCGGCGTTGCAAGGGCTTTTTCCGTGGGTACAATTTTATCCCTGTAGAAATTTTCCCTTTCTCTCTGGACACCAGTACTTCTGTGTATGTGTGTTACTGAGCGATGTGAGGGATTTCTATATTTATGTCATTTAAATCCCCTTTTCAGAAACTTCTTCCCTTTGTCAGACAGGTTTCTTTTCCCTCCGTTCAGCCCAGCATTGTATGGGTTTTTTCAAGTATAAAAACCCTTTTTTCACTGAGGGATAAGACATTTTTTTTTCAAATTTCTATTTTCGATTAAAAATTTACAAAGCTTATCCAGTTTTGTTCTTAAGAAAACAGACAATGTACGAACTTATTATTAAATAAATAATTTAGTAATAAATAATAAAACGCAATATAACTTTAATTCTTAAAAAAAAGTTATTAATTTATATCAATTTTTGTTAAATAATGAATTAAAAAATGTGTACCTTTTAGCTATGAAACGACTGCTTTTATCTGGATGCTGTGTTTTTCGATTAAATATATGTAACTGTGAAAAAAGAACTATGGGGGAAAGCCTAAAAATTTGCTTACATTCCTTGTATAAAAAAAAATTTAAAAGGAAATAGTACTATTTAATAAAAACAGGGCAGCATTTTTCTATATTTTAAGGTTTTTCAGTAAATTATTTCTCTAAAAGAAAACTATCATTTGCAATGTATTATTAAAAACTAAGGTTGCATTAATTATTTTATACATGAAACAATGAATACTTTCTTAAAATTCAAACTAATAAATTGGATTTGGAAAATTACTAGAAAATTCATTATTTACACTCATTATAAAAGAAAAAACATTAAAAAAGAAAACACCTTTATATGACAGAAAAATCTTTTATCTGCTTACAGTACGTAAGCAGATAAAAGATTTTTGTAAATTGTTTTGGTTCAAGTGTAGTATAGGGGGGGGCCACTTGATGCAGTCCATTTTTTTGGCGACTAAAAGTGTTCACCAAGGTACTTTTTTCGGAATTATTTATTATTTATTTTATAATGAATTCGATATCTCACCATAACATTAAGATAAAAATCGCCAAATCCAAATAAAAATAGCCAAATCCGAAGTGCCCCCCCCCCCCTATACTACACTTGAACCATTGTTTTTCCGCACATGCGCTATAAGCCCTCAAACTCACATGTTCTGAGGTAGCTTTCCCATAATTTTTGGCATTTGGCGATTTTTCCAATTTTTTTTTGTTGTATTTTTCGGCTCCCTAAGACGGAAAAAATACATCTTCAAAAATATTTTATGTATAAGGAAAGCATTTTTTTTAATTACAAAATTTTTGATGTTTTACAATATTTTGTTTCAAATTATCTTGGCAGCGTTGGAAAAGGTTGAAAAAACGTACCAATCTGTTTGAAAAATAGTTTTATCTTTTTTTAGGAATTTAAATTAGAAAAATTTAAAACATTGTAGAAATTGAGCTTTTAATAATATATTTCAAGTTAATCACATGTTAAAAGCATTTATTTTTTAAACAAAGTTAATTAATATAGTCAACAGAGCAACGTCATGAAATTCCATTTTGGCTGAAAACTGATTTTCGTCGCCAACTTTTGGCATTGTTGTAACGCTGTTATTGTTACATTCATTGTTGTAACAATAACAGCGTTACAACAATGCAGACAAATCAAAGTTGGCGCCAAAAACTGATTATTAAAACTGGTTTTAATTAATATTTTTTTAACTAATTGCGATATAAGACTGAATTGTGAATCTAAACCATTCTTGAATCCTCTTAAACCCACACAAAAAATGTCATCAAAATCGGTCCAGCCATTTATTAGGAGTTCAGTCACATACACATGCACAGAAGATCTATATATATAAAGATATATCAGCATTTACTGGAATGTTATCAATTTCATCTGCACTTTCTTCAAGTTCTTCAGTCACTTTCACTCAATCTTATGTCTTCATCAGAATCTAAATTAGAACAAGACACAGCTTACCACCATTCAGAAAGCTCTCGTGA
Source organism: Trichonephila inaurata madagascariensis (assembly GCA_019973955.1). Taxonomy (NCBI): domain Eukaryota; kingdom Metazoa; phylum Arthropoda; class Arachnida; order Araneae; family Nephilidae; genus Trichonephila; species Trichonephila inaurata. Next base: position 157,284 of record BMAV01023408.1, on the reverse strand, counting down.
CAAATTAGCAATTTCATCAGGGCTTAGACCTTTTCTATGAGTTATTGTTTCAGGGTGTGTGTTCTGCACAAGGTTCAAAAATCGAATGAATTTTTTTTTTATGAGCAGATAAGCAAATACTATGTTATGACACACAATGATTTTAGTATAACTAACTCATTCCTGCTGTGAACCCAATAACGTTGTATTCAAGGTCAAATAAATATACAATATTTCTTTTGGAAGTTTGTTTTACTAATGATATCTACTTAGATAACTATCTTTTGCTGAACAACAGCTATTTATAATGATAAATTGCCTTGGTGACGAAACGACTCCAGTCTATGTTCTAGTTATATTTAGTTGTAAAATCTCTCCTAATTAACATATAACCACAAAACTTTTTCTGTGTAACCATCATGGAAAATGATTAAAAGTCACGAAACATTTTCAAATTCTCAAAAAAAATATGGAAAGGAGAACTAACTAAACAGGTTCTGGTGTCCAATCAACACCAATAGACATTCTAGTGTTAAGTAAAGATTTTTTTTTCATTTATAATGCTGATTGGGATGGCAAGCTTCCATTTCTTATGAGTTTATTATTTAAATGCTAAATATAAGTTTTTAGATGTTTCTTTTAATTAAATATTAAAAACTTTATTTTTTTTATTTTCTTTAGTGCTTCCCAATTCTTATATGCAACTTGCTGAAAGTAATCACCCTATTACATTCTATTTGGTAATTTTGTGGTAGCATTTTGCAATTTTGTTGCAAATCTTATATTAAATAGGAACAAGATTACTAGATGGTTTATATTTTTACTTACATGATAATACAAGTGTTTGTTTTTGTTTGTGATGCTTTGAAAATTATTTAATTCCATTTTTTATTACAGGTTTGTGGCAATCCCAACAATCAATATTGGATAATTCTGCTGCAAAAGAGCTTACATCCCATATCACAATATTAAATGCTGATGGTTTATATTTGGCATTGTATTCTGCTCTATTGTTGAATCTTAAACTTATTCGTAATAACTATTATAAAGAACTCTCTGGTGAAATACCTTTGACTGAAGTAAGTACAATAAAAAATGTTTTTGTATTTTAATGTTTAATTTTTTTTTGGAGAAATATATATAATGTACACAGATAAAGAGTAAATATTTTTTCATTTAAGTTTGTATCTTGTTTATAAATCAATATTTAACTTGACATTTATCTTTTTCTTCTGCAGGTACTTTTTGTTATAGCTTTTAACTTATACTGACTTTGTTATTATTTGTATTTCTGTTGTTTTATCTTTGTGTTCTTATTTTATTTTGAGGATTTTAGAATGTTATTTGTAAATTCTATATTTAACTATATGTTTTATTAAAAGAGTATCATAATTAAAACCAGTTTATTTTTTTAGAATGCATTATTTATATTATTATTATTGTTTATAGCAACAATTCATTGAAGAAGTTCATGGAAGTGGTGTTCTTGTCTATCTTTCTGCTACCTGGCTTGCTGAATTGTATCAACAAGTGTTGGCTATAAATTTGTTAGAAGAAGCTGGTTATAAACCTGTATCACTTGAAAATTCTGCCCTTGTTAATTTATTATCTGGTATATTTTATATATATATCTAAATTTCCTTATTTTAAAGGCAACATTATTGGAATGTTATGTATCAATTAAATGGCACTCTGAATTATTTTAAATAATTTGGTTTTTTTACTGTACTAAGTTCAATATAAGTTATTTTTATGAACCATTGGATTTTTTAGAAATTCAAATATGTTTTTAGTGCTCAAAAGTGATTTACTACAATTATCTTGGATGAATTATTTCAAGTAGGAATTTTACTGAAGACAGAATCAATTTAAATTAGTTAAACACAAACACACACATATATATAAATTAAATAAGCATTTTAGTAACGGTATAATTTTTACCAATATGTGTAAAATTTTCATTTTTGTAAAAATATGTAGTTTACTTTTATTACATTATCTGTTTTTTAATCAGACTGCATAATCTTCTAAATATGATACATGCAATATAATTCAGCTCTCTTTTTTTGTGTGTACTTTCAAATAAATACTGATAAAATTTCGGAACTTATCTTCTGAAATCTGATGAAATTTACGTAACTTTATCAATATTTTTCAACTTAGATGTTTTTATTCTAGACTACTTAAATATTTAAATTCCTACATTTTTATAAAAGATTTATTTTTCTCTTTTTTTTTTTAAATGCTTTGAAAATCTGCACATTTTTCTGAAATATTTCATTTTAGCTTTATTATTAACACTGTCATACAGCATCTTATGTAACAAATTTGTCTTATCTAAAAAGAAATTATTATCAACAATTCATTGCATTATTTAGCATGTTCATCAAGAATAATTAATTTTGTTTTTTATTTTAATAATAATTATTATTATTTTATTTCTTGATGCTTGAAAAGGCTGATTTTTTTCTAATATGCTTCATGCATGTAATTTGCATTCTTAGTGGCATGAAATGCACTTTTTATTTTTATTTTGCTTAGTTTGCTTTTTCTCTTTTTATTTTATTTGCCTTGCCTGATAGGTTTGCTCCTTGGTATTGATGAATGGTGCCATAACAATCTTTCAGATGTAGATGGCTTAGGGAACTCATTACCAGGTGCACAACAGTTAGCTGATTTTCGTCGGTTGGAGAAGGCTGTTATTAATAACCAAAGTTCACCTAATATAGAAGCTGGTAAGGAATGAATAATTTAACTGAAATTATAATTATTTGTAAATATTTACCTTTATAGAGTATTGCTCATGTATAGAAATGGATATTATGTTAAATATGTATATTTGTATAAAGTGTATAATATACAACTTCTTTTTATAAAGTAGAGTAATAAATAACAGCAACTTTGGTTTATACTGAAAAATAAAATCAAATAGTCTTTGTAAGTGCCTATATTTGTTATATATTGAAATAATATTAATATTGTGCATATAATAATCATTTTTTATTTATAAAAGCATTTTGGTCTGAAGCTTTAAATTAGGTGTAAGTTGTTATTGCAGTTTATATAATTTTCTATAGTGATTAATTCTGAAGGAGAAAATCAGTGTTTTATTGTTAGCAATTTCTTAAAAATTATATATTTCAAAATATAAACTTTTAAATATTAAGGCCATTAAATATATGAACTATAAATGGTTTGAACTTCATTTATGTATTTTTTTTTTTGTTGTAATCATACTGATAGCTTGATAATAATACAATAATTGATTTTAAAATAACTGCAAAATAATTTGTTTTTTAAATGGCATAAATCTTTATTCATAGAATAAAGCCGTTTCTTAATTTTTTTTACTACTTAACTATAAATTGCACCTTTAAAAAATACTAAAAAATAAATTTGTAGATAAGTGAGAATTTTTAAACAAAGCAAACATCTAAAGTTTCCAAAATACATTTCATGTGTTGAAAGAAATTGTAAAATTTTTGCTAAGATTTAAAAATTAAATTTATTATTTGTGCTATTATAAACCAATTTTTTAATAACAATTAAATCCTAATGTATGTCATTCATAAGTTATTTCTGTTCCCCAAAAGTTTGGTGTAGTTAATCATGAAAATTTGATTAAAAAAACAGGTAGAAAATTCAGCCGTAGGATATTAACTTGTTGCTGGGAGACAGTTTTGGAAGTTATGTCAGTTCTACTCAATGGGACAAATTCCTGTGGTATATCTAGTACAGTTGGATTTTTGCTTGGAACAGAAGGAGCTAAAGAAGAGCATAGAAGAACAAAAGATGCTATTGCAGAAAGTTTAGATGGATTGCAAAGAGCTGCCAAACTCTGTAATAATTTAGGTGAATAATTTATTATCTTCTACATACAGTAGGATTAAAATAATTCAAAAAAGGTTTATAAATGTATGATTTTGAAAGAGCAAAATATTTTTATAAAAATATGTTATAGTAGTATATATTATTGCAGTATGTTTTATGTTTAGTCCATGATATATAAAAAGTGAAGTAGTTTTTATTTGATCAGTTACTGAAATTTTTAAACACATTATGATTTTTTAGTTTTAAAAATAGGCTTTTATAAATAGTTTTAGAAAAAAATATTTGAATAGACCTTTTGAATATTTTTTAATCTAAAATATTTTGTTATAAGTATACAAATATTTGAAACACAATTAAATTTTTGTTTATGAGAAAGATAAATTTTAATGTTTGCATGTGTATTAGAGCTATCATAAATATTTTATTGTATAAAAGAATGTTATGACTATGCAGTCAAAACTCCCATGAATTTTAGTTATCTTAATTAAATTCATTTTTAATATATTCCCATGAATTCAAAATTTACATTAATTTTCCAAATTTCATTTTTTTAAGGCTTACAATCATGCTGCAGTGCTGTGTTTGCCCAACTTGCTACAGCATCATGTCCTCTCTCAGAAGATACTATTTTCCCCCAGATATCAATTAAATTGGAAAATCGACATTTTAAGAAGTCTCTTCTTTCAGGGCGTAGCAAAGCATTGCGATTACATACTTCTCAAATTTTAAGCATGGATGTTATATTAAGCAAAGGTCTTGAATTGGGCAGTCACAGTCCAGATTGTTGGAAATACGTGTTTCAGTAAGAAGAAAATTTATTTCATTAAATATATCGTAATTTTAGTATTCATATTGTGCTAATTGTATTATTTAACTGTATTTTTAAGGCTTTTATTTTTATGAGAAATTATTTTATATCAAATAGTTAGCCATGATGAAAGATCCTTCATAACTTCCTTGAAATTTAACTTTTATTGTACTTTTTAATGAGAAGTTTCATATACTGTGATATTTTCAGTATATGAATTTCTGGTATATAAATGATTTTTGAACTAATGAGTTGTTGATGTATGAGTTATAACAGTTATATGTTGTTCCTTCAGTTTATGATAAATTTTTAATGTGTACATATTGTGTAGTTATAGTTTTGAATTTATTTTTTAAAAATTATATTTAATGATGTTATATTTTTAAGACAAAATATATATAATCTTATTTCAGTTTTACTTTAACTATAAAAAAAATATATGTATGTATTGAGTTGGACAGAATTTTCACATATGCAAAAAAGTCTATTTAATGTTTATAAAAGGAATTTTCTTCATTTAAATATTTAAGTAGCTTTTTTTCATTACATTTTTTGGGTAAATTTGTTGTAAAAATAAATTTATTAAAAACTATTTAATAAAAATGATTCTCACAATTTTTTATAATTTGTTTATTTTATTTATTAAACATAAATATTTTATGTTAGTAATTGTAAAGTCTTAGTTTTATAAATGAGATTGTCTTAAATTTTAGATGCTGCTTATTTGTTTTACAATTAGAAAATATGTACTTCAGTGGTCATGGTAATACTCAATCCACTATTTCTCGTCCTGTTCTACATACTCAAAAAGAATCTAGTTTCAGTGAATCCCAGTTGTTATCAATGGATTCAAACAGGTTTAGATTTTTTTTTTATCCTTAATTAAAAAATATGCTTAAATGAATTTGTTAGTTTTTATCCATTGACTTGTTTTATTTTTCTTAATTTTCAGTTATGAGTATTTATCTATGCCTGGTTCTAGTGTTCCGCAAAAATTGGAAATAGCAGAAATCATAAAAGAAAATCACAATTTTGCTAATACATCTGATGTAATTAAAGATCACCAGTTGTTGGAAGCTATTGAAGTTCTTTCCCAGCAAGTAGATAGGTAAAAATGATATTTAAGAATAATAACGTGACCACTCTTGATGAGAATATATTTTGTTCATATTACTTTAATACTAAGGCTTCATAGTAATACTGTATGTATTCGAATCTAACCCACCATTGGTTTTAACCTGCACCCCTAATTCTCAAGTTATTTTTGTGAAAAAAATGAAAAATAGTGTAAAATGGTTTATTAATACAAGATATTTAAGAAATTAAAAAAAATAATAATAAAATCAGACGATAAATGAATAATTCATTTATTTTACCAATATTAAAATGTTTTAAGTACATACTGTAATTGCTCTGTCAGTATTGCATTCAATTTTTTCCCCATCCTATGAATTTTTCTGCCTTTGATTCTAAGCTGCTCCCAATTTTGAATTGCTTTAACATTGGGAAAAATGTACGGCTTAGATTCAAGTAAATACAGTATTTTCTTGTTTTACTGAAGCTTAGCAATAAAATTTTTAAAAAATGTAATTTGTTCAAATTTTCACTTTCTAATGTTTGTTATTTTAAACCCATTATTTATTCATATATATATATATATATATATATATATATATATATATATATATATATATATATATATATAAAGGATTAATTGGGTAGGTAGTGTCTAAAATCTATTGTTTCATTCTACATTCTTAGTTTTTAAGACTAAACTTATCTATACTGTCTTGTTATACTTTTATTTATTGTTTATCTTGAAGTTAGATTTATAGAAAAAAATTTAGTATATGATTAATGATTTTATATATATATGTATAAATTGCAAGGCTTTGTGTGTGTTGAAATATTTAACCTTGAAAAATGATTTTTTTTTTGCTTGTTTTAAAAACACATGCTAATTACCTATAATCACAAAAATGTTAAATCATTTTGAGATATTTTACTTTATTCTGTACTCAAAATTTAATTGTTTTACTTCATAGAAATTTGCTTTTTCTCTTTTTAATAAATGTGTCTTAAAAAAAATTTGTTTTGATTTATAAAATCAGAAATGGATGAGTGGAGTAAGTTATTTCAACAAACTAATGGTATTAATAAAAATAAGAAACCAATTAAAGTCATACATTTGATACATAAAAAAAATGTACAATGTTTTGTCCTGATTTTTTGACTATCATTCAAGAGTAATTTACAATTGTTTTCAATCCATTTTCTGTTAATTTCATAACCATTGAATATTATTTGTGACTGTAATATAACTTATATTTAAATAATTTCTGTTATTTCTCCATTTGGAATTTGCAAGTTTTTTGGTACAAGGCAAGCAGAGAGGGAATTTTAATGTTTCAATTATAGTAATGGTGGGCAATTTTTACATTTCATTTTTAACGTTTTAAACCTTAAAAAAATTGCATGTGTTAAAAATGGCATAGCGAAAAAGTGTATAAAACATTACTGTTCTGCCTTGACTGAATGAGATATAATGAACAAAGAAAGCAATGCAGTAATAACTTGTGCAACTGTTAAAAAACACATCTAAAATTCCTTTTTTTATTTTTATTTTCTTAGACGTTATGAATGTATTTTTTAAGAATTGTTTTTATTATTTTGAAACAGGTTATTTGAAGAAGCTGCTAGTAGGCTAAATCTCCATGCTCTGATAACCTTCTTGGTTGAACTGTGTGCTGCTAGTCAAACTCAACTATTTACCCAAAGTTACACACGATTTACTGGTTCCAATAGTCATGGAACTAATTTACTTCTTTATCATTTGGGTGACGTGATGTTGCGGTGTGCCCGAGGAGGAAGGCCGCTAGTACATGTTATGAAAGCCTGGAGTGTTGTTGCTCCTCATTTTGTTGAGGTTTTTATCTTTTATTATAATATTTTTGCTATAAATATATTCTTCATTACTAGACTTAATTTATTTAATGTTCAATTTTAAAATCCAGGAAGTGTTTCTTTTTTTTAAAATCATGTGTAAATTTGGCCACCTTTACTTTGCATTTTGTGTTAATAATTTGTAAAACTGAAATATTTTTTATTTTCACTTTCCTAAACTGATTGTTTATTTTTCTAAAGGCAGCATGTCATAAAGACAATCTAATATCAAAGAAAGGTGTATCAACTATCCATGATATTGTCAGTGCACTCTTATCATCAAACTCGGAGCTTCCCCATTTTCACTTTAATGAGGCACTTTTCAAACCTTTTGAAAATCTTTTATGTCTGGAATTATGTGATATTGATGTTCAAGAACAGGTAAGTTTAATTTATTCCTATTTAATTACATTTTTATAGTTTTAAAAATTTAATTGGTAGTTTAGCAGCTCATTTTCATCAGAGAAATGGTTAAAAAAAATTTGCAAGTATTGCTATTTCAAAATACTAAGTAATATTTTTGTTAAAAATTGAGTAAATAAGCTGTTGCAATTTATTATATGTACAAATATTTTTACTTTATTTATTTATTTTTTTAATTTATTGAATGCATGTCTTATTTTCTAGATTGTTAGCTCAATTTGTGAGTTTGTTGAAGGTTGTACTGCTGAAATTCGTTCAGGCTGGAGACCTCTTTTTGGGGCATTGCGCACTGTTCAACTTCCAAATGTGACATCTAGCTCTTCAGAAATTAACATGGAACGAGAACATTTACATCATTTAAGAGTAGTTTTGGATGTTTTTGAAGCATTTTTATCTACAGATAATGTTTTTGTATTTGCTTATGCAGCTGTGGACTGTCTTTTATGCCTTCTCAAACATGTCAAGGGTCCAAGTATGTTATAATTAATGTTATGTTGTTTAATATGGATAAAATCTGTAATATTGTGTTGAATTAATTGTTTTTATAACTTTAATATCTTAATCAATTGTTTATGTAACTTTTTATAGTTATTTGTATTTTGGTTTTTAATTAATTAATGTTTATCAAGTAATTTTTGTAACTGTAATATGCTTAATTGTGAATTGGCTGCTTTCCAAAGCAATGATTTGTATTTCCAAATTTTTTGTGAGAGTTCTATTTATTCCCTTTTACTCTCCATTTTCAACTTCCTAAATTGATTGGCTTTTTACTACAGTATCTGATAATGTATCTTTTTTGTATGAAAAAAAATCTTATTAATATTTATGTTAGAAAAATATTGAATTATATATTTATTTGTTTGTTATTTATGATAATGATAATGTTTAAAATAAAGACACAATCAGTTTTTTTTACGTATTTTATACCATTGGTTAAAAATTTATTATGAGTTTTAAATTATAAACTTTAATTCAAAATTTAGAGCATTGGGTATTAAATGTTAAAACAAATGTAGTAGACTTGGGATTGGGCTTATTAAAATCCTTTGTTAGTATAACAATTACTTATTGTTGTTGCTAATGCCACCTGTCTAACATAGTCAGATCAAGGCCCACAAAATTCATCATGGCAAGGGGCTAGATGTACGCCTGTCGTTGGCCTTAGCTTTGAGAACCATACAGGTGACAGTAGGATTTTAGCTCGGTTCTACCCTAATTTTGAGGGAGAACACCCTGGGGGAGGGTCAGGGGCCTCCCACCTCTTATCCCCTGCCACCAACCTCATGAGAGGACTTGTGGCTCGACGGCTGTTTAGAGTACCCCCATGCCGCAAAGGCACTATACATTTACAAACATCCAAGTCTTCTCCGGGATTCGAACCCAGGTCATATGGCACTGTAGTCAGCGTCACTAACCAGTATACCAGATGGGCAACTCAATTACTTATAAGTTTTGACAAACAACAAATATCATTATAAAAATTATGGACAATGAACATGGATAGTTTTTCATTGTGACTGCCTCCATTCCTCATTTGGCCCACACTGAAGTTGTTTGGTTGTTAAAAGAGGTTTCTGCTGCTTGGGAAAGTCAGTATACAGTCATTGTAGAAAGAGCAGTTAAAAAAAAAAGATTGTTTTAAAAATGATTTGAAAAAGCTTTTGATTTTGCATACTCTGTACTTTCTGTATCTAGGCAATTTTGATCCTATTGATATGTTAATTATTTTCTTTATTAGTGTTTTTATGGTTATTTATCTTTAGGTGAACTTCAAGACATATCGGATACCTCCTGTGATTCCAATGAAAAACCAAGTGTGCCTCTTGATATGTGCTTAGCAGCACTGAAATACTTAGAGAAATGCTCTGATATTTTGTCTACTATGTACAAAATACCAACATGTCCTGTATTTAACTCTGCTCATAGGTAATTAGAGTTTTATAAATCTAATCCAATCACCTCTCATTTTTGCAGTTGTAGAGCTGCTTGAAATTTCCCATCTTTTTCTGAAAAAATTACAGTTTTTGAGGCTATTTTCACCATATGTACGACAGTGTGGAATTAACACAGAGCACATTTTCAGGCAGAATAAATGCCTTAATTTTTATAAAAATTTGTGATATTGTAACTCATAGATTTGTTTACAATATAGGGTTTTTAGGATTTTAAAATATTTCATAAATAATCAGTTTTTCCTCTTAACATGTAAAGGGATAGCTCATTTATTAGCATTACGATATAGGAGAAAAAATGCGGAACACATTTTATAACAGAAAAAAATGTGTCAACTTGGATAAAAATGAGTAGTATGATAAAATAAGTGATTCTCTACAGGATAGTGAAGCCAAAATATAATATTATTGTTGGAGTGCTTTTATATCTAAAAAAATATTCCAAATCTGGTCCTTTTCTTTAACATTAGCCAAAAACAGCCTTAAGCAATATGAATTATTTTATTTATGTTGTGTAATTTACATTCAATCTCCTGTAAAATTCTGTAAAACTATATATATATATATTTTCTAAATATACTATTTTCATTTATTGTGACAAATCAAAAAGAGTTAAATATATATATATATATTTAAAAAAATTTAATACACATGTGATACATGCTTTTATTACATGTGAAACCAATTTATTTATTTTTTTGGTTTGAAATATTAGCAGACAATATAAAGCTAGATGAAATAGCCTTTTGAAAGTTTCTATTGTGTGAAAATTCAAACCATTGAGCTTGTTTGATGACATGTGTTATTATTTCTCAATTTGCATTGAATTAAAAGAATGCATCAAATCGTTTATTTGTAAAGTTATTTTCTTTTTATTCAATTATGAATTGTTATTTTAAATATAATTTTTCTGTTCAATTTTTGAAAAAGAATTTTAACTAAAAATATATTTTGGCAACTTTATATAGCGTAATATATTTCTATTATGTTCTCCCCCCCCCATATGTCATGCAATACCAGTTTTAACTTTTTTGATATTTCTTTTTATAAGAAAGTTTACTTACTAGTACTATAATTATCAAAGATAGAACTTTATTATCTTCTCAAGCTCCTTAATAATAATACTGGCTATTAACAAATCACATATATGTCTCAATCAAGCACCATTTTAATTGTCATGGAATGTTCAAAATTGGTAATTTAAAATGCAATGTTCTTTCATATCATTCTGTAGTGTTGATTTAACTGGCCTTTGTCACAATCAAATTACATACGTATTATGCATCAAAACATGTATTTTTATGATGTTTTAAAATATACTTCAAATTTATTTTCTGTTTTTCTTTCATTGTAAAGAATATTGTTTCATTTAGAATTCAAGGGTATTCTGTTCCTGATTTGGTTGATCCTGTTATCCCAGGAATTCAAATAATTTATTTTGAAGACCCTGACTCAGTTTCATGTGATTCTGGAAAGATGTGTTCTAGTATAAAGAGTGAAGATATTGATGAATTAAGAGATGTAAGTCTGATTTTTTTTTGTAGTTACATGTATTGACATAAAGTTTTATAATACTTACCACAAATTTAATATACAACGTATAACACATACCAATCAAACATTTTATTCAAAACCAACTTTTGTGTACTAGTTTCTTTTTCTCTCTCTCAAAATATTCAAGAAAAAGTGACTCACTCATCTCTGACACTGTTAGACATAAATACTTGAAATTCTGCAGGCATGTTTCTTTTGTTGAGTAGAGATCCTCTAAGGATGTGTTTTGTGGAATTCATCTTGTGGAAGGGGTCAGGGTTGTAAATTATAAATATACTTACACTTTGAAATTCATGTCCTGTCCTTTTTAAATGAAGAGGCAAGGACTGTAAGAATATTTTTGAATAATATTGAAAGCTTAATGCTAGGACTTGAATATCAATGACTTCAAAAAACAATATATACAGTCATAGAACATCACAAAATACCTTGAAAAGCAGATACATAACAGCTAATATATTTATGTAAGGTTTGATTTTATTTTATTGAAATTTTGTTGATCCATTTGAAGTCAAAAATAACTTTCAATGTTTTTGCATTTTTAATTAAAAGACTTATAAGAATCGAAAGAAAAATTTAAGAGGTGAGTTTCATGTATATATATATATATATATATATATAATGTCTATAAATTAAATGATGCTTATCACATATTTTTCTTAAAATGAGACATCAATTAACAATATCAACTCTTTGTAGTACTACTTTTTTAGTAGGCAGTAGCTTAAGTGACATTTTTGAAAATACATGTAAAATAACTTGTTTTAATGTAAGCTTTTTTTTTATTGTAATTTTTCAAATACAGTAAGACCCCGTTTAATGCTGTTTCGGTTTAACACTGTTTTATTAGTAACACTGTTTTATTTATCTATTTGAATAGTAAGATTCCCTGAAATTGTACACAATGTTAGGCTTCTCGATATCCGAAGCAGTATATCTATGTTTCTTCTTTCCTGCGATATTATACGAACGTATTTTTATCATTTCAAATATTTGTTGACGTTTTTTTAAGTATAAATTTATATAATATAACGATTGCTATAATGACAAATATAATGAAATTTAGTTTTTATCATAAGTGATAATAAAAAACACGAAAATAAAGCAAGAAGAAAAAGCATTTAACTAGAAACTAAAATGCAAGTGATTAAAAGATTAGATACTGACGTCAATCTTAGAATCTTGATTAGAACGTCAATCTTAAATTGGTGCTGCATTGAATTTGTCAACTTCAACAATAAGGATCATTCTCAAGAATAAAGGAAAAAAAATACTGTCATAGGCAACTGCAACTACGACAAGCTCAGCAACTAGAATTATCCGTTCTTGAAAAAATACAATAGAGAAACTAGAAAAATGACTTTCTATATGGATTCATGACAAAACTGAACGCAATATGCTATTAAGCTAATCTACCTTCTTGATAAAAAGGCAGAAAATTGAAAATATACAGAAGAGACTGAATGATCGGAAATGTAAACATACTGACTTGAAATTTTATTTATTTTTATATGTATAGTCATTTATAATGTTTCTATATTTGTAAGAAATAAATTTTTGTTTTATTGTTATAAAAACACATAATTAATAAATTTTATGGTAAAATACTTCACCAATTTTCTACTCATCTTCTCATAACCCCTTATTTACATGATGAGATAACCTCGTTTAACGCTGTTTCGTATTACGCTCTACTTTGATGGAACGTATACCCCGCATTAAGCAGGGTCTCACTGTATAAATTAATACTGGTAGAGGCTTGTAAATGATGTAATTCCTTAAAAATTTGATTTCATAAATTTATCCTGTTTTTTATTTCATTATTAATCAGTGCTTTAAATGTATTTGTCAAATCAGTTGTCGTGCAAAGTTTTAAAATTTGCAATATATAAAATACAACACATTCTTTCATATTACTACAATTACTTTCTTTATTGTTGACAACATGCCTTTGTTTACTGACTTTTCAATTAAGAAAATAAATCGAAAGGTATTTATCAAACTTTTCCTGCTGAATTCAGTTTTTTGGATTGAATACTTTATTGAGGAATTGGAATAGGGTTGCTATTCTGAACATCAATAAATTTTTCATTGATTAAGTGTATAGAGAACATTAATGTGATGACATAACTAAAATTGAAAATTATCAAACAATTGTTTATAATTGTTCTAAACAAATACAGTAGTTACAATGAAATTATGTACATTGACGTTTTTAGATGTATTTTTATTATTTTCTGAAAGTTATGTGGGCTGTATGTTTTAGTATGTACCGTAAAATCCGGCATATAATGCACACTTTTAATACAAAAAATAAAATGGAAATTTATTGATGCGCATTACATGACAGGTACAAAAATGATAGCTTTAAAAATAAGAAAAAGATCAGCACAAAAAAATTAGTCTTCTATAAATATCAGAATACTGTTTATTTTAAAGAAATGACATATTTAATGAACTAAAAAGATTGTAGTTCTAGAAGTATTCTATTTTTCCAAAATTCTCAGATAATACATTGAATAAATGACTTCAAAACATAATAGCATTGCATACGTACATCTCAGGTTTTTTCATAATAAAAGGGGATGGGTGTTGTATGGTGAATGTACATAAAAATTAAAAAATGCAATTTGAAAGTATAAGTGCGTATCGAACACCAGTGCACATTATGTGCCAGATTTTACAGTAGTCATTTTGCAATTCAGGTTTTGTATATATGATTGCCAGTTAACTCTTTTTACTTCAATCCCTACTCTGAATCTCCATTGGTTGTAGATAATGTCAAATTTATTTTACATTAACTTTCAATGATTTATTTTGCTTATGATTGAGTTAAATTCAGAGCTCTTTCTCTTTGAACATTCAAATGTAAATTTAAAATGCTACTATTTAAATTGCGTTTTCTGTACTTAATAAAATTTAATTATAATCATATTGAATAAGGTTTCTAAAAATATTCTTTTTTTTCCCCCAGATAAATAGTATTTCAAGAGTTGATGATTCTTCTGTTTCACTTCAAAGCCTTGAAAAACATACAGGGATAATTCATGTCTGGTTTTTACTTTTGGAAGGATTAGCAGGTACCCTAGCTACATGTCCCAAACAATACCAATCTGCAACTATGGAAACCCTGTTTAATATGTTTAGAAATCTGAAAGAGATTCCAGGTATTTTTTTTTAGATTTTCATTATAATGAATTAAATGTTTTTAAAAAAGCTTGAACCTTCTGGGGCTACCTTTTTCAAATAAGTAGGAGCGTCAAAATCTTGAGGTACCCACTGATCTTTTCTAGTCCTATGGGATTTACTCTCTTTAGTAAGTATGGCAACATACAAGTACTCCCTCGGATACTCTAGCGATCCTTTTCTATTTTTGACCCTTCTTGTCTATCTTTACCTTTTATTTTTCCTATCTATATCACAGACATATAAAAAGTAATTTTTTTCCAATTTGAATTTTATATTGTTAATTTGCATTATTTTAAAAATCAGTTATTATTTGGTTTTATTGTACTGTCATGCAAGAGCTTCTTTTTTTTATTTGTTATATAATGTATTTTGTTTAACTAAATGCTGACTTGCCTATTCAGGTATGTACCATGTAAGATATCCTGTAAGGAGGAAAATAAGGCTTTAGGGATACCTTTTTTAAAAAAATTTTGCCCATGTTTTACTGTGAATGGAGTGTTTATTCATATTTTTAATACACTTTTTTTTATATACAGTGTTTTTATCTCCTTCTAGAAATCTGGTTTTATTAATTTTACTCTATTTTAAACAATTGTTTTGTGCAGCATATCATAAATATCAAATACTCACTCTATCAAAAAATTTAAACTGAATTAATTGTTTGAAATTTGATTGTTTATTAATGTTTCGCATAGAAGCAATAGGAGATATCCGCAGTAGCCTAGTGGTCAAGGTAACGATTTTGTGGCCAGTTTGTCATGAGTTTGAGCTTAGTATCGCTGAAGACCCACCATGCACATTAAATACACTCTGGCTCAAATGTCCTCTCGTTGGTGTGATGTGGAAGTTAGAAGAGGGGGTTCCAGCTCATGTGTCGTCACTTGACCATGGGTCAAAATTGCGAGTCCATCACCAAAGACCCTTGAGTCGCTGAATAAAGCGATGTTAATATTCACTCAATCACTCAGAAGCAACAGGAGATCCATTAATGACAGATGTTATGATATTGAACCAGGATTTAAGTGACAAGAATGATGTCTGCATTGGTAGCTTATGCTCTAAACTTCCATTCCTTACGAACAATTAAATTAAAGGGTTTTACGTATGCTTCTGTGAAAAAAAATGTATGAATCCTTTGTGTGAAAAGAAATGTTTTAATGAAAATGTGATATACAATATTTTGATCCATACAATCTAGTTTTATTTATCAAAATTATATACTTGAACATGAATGAGATGTATGATAAAAAAAATTAAACTGTTGATTGAAAGACATTTTGACATTTTACTAATTTTATTATTAATTATTACTAATTTTTATTATTTATGTGAATTTTAACTGAAATTCAATATTTTTATAAGGATAAGGCATGTGATATTTGAATGCCTGTAGTAATAAATAAAAAAAGAACAATCTGGTTTAAAATATAAATAAATACTTTTATTTTGTACAAATTAATAAATTTGCTTTTTTTAAACTTAAAATGATGTTATTTACACACAATTTTATGTCCTTAATTCGTAGAAATCATTCATTTATTGAAGGATTTATAAGGTCAGGGTTGGGTGTGTGATTCATGTATGTATTTATATAATCAGTACTTTCTACATATAATTTGTATTGCCTCTAGAAAAATATTAAAATATATTAAAATTATATAGTTATGTTAATTTTAAAATTTAATAAATTAAAATTTTCATTTCTATACTAATTTTACTGATTTTATTTTTTCAGGTTCTGAATTTGGAATTTATTGTGTGAATCATCTTCTTTTACCAATGCTTCAAAATTGGTTAAGAAGAACCACAAAAATTTACAAAGGCTGGGAAAATTTTGCCACAAATTTTAAGCAGTGTTGTGGCTTAGCTACTGATTTAATTGTAGATTACATTCAACATATTTCAGGTAATTTTCAATGTTACATTTTAGTTATTTTCTGGAATTGAATTAGTTTGTTAAACAATTAAACATAAACTGGTGTCTTCATTATTTTCTGTTGTTATAATGAAGAGTAAATGTTTAGATATTACTCTTAAATGATGTAGAAATAAGAAGCATTACATTTTTATAGGCTCACTGCATAATACGAAATGCAAGAATTTTAATAAATTATTTAATATTAATAATTTTTTGCACGAAATAAGTGCTCTGTAAAGTTTATTAAGAAATATTTGCTGTTTTTGTATATCTTTCAAATGAATTGAAATGCGATTTCAGAAAAATTGGGATTTTAACATTTATGTGATCTGACATTTGATACGGTAAGTTAATAAATGCAAATGAATATTCATATCTAAAATTTTTTATTATTTTGGCTACACTTGATAAAATGATATTTGTGTTTTTTTAAATATAAAAACTAATATAGCAATGTTGCTTATAAAATGTTTTCTATTTATTATGTCATAAATTGCTTTTTTTACTATTTATTACTCAATAACATTGTTGATATTTAGATACTTCTCCCTCTAAATTGTCCAAAGGATATGGTGTCAATTTGATGTTGCAACAACTGTTTTTGGTATTAACTGAATGTGTTGCACAGCCCATGGAAATAATATCACGACTTGGTTGTGCATGCATAAGGTAAATTTTCTAATGTAATATTTTTGATAATAAATAGCATACTTATTTAGATTTTTAATTAATTTCAGTTTTATTTCTTATGAACTACATTTAGTATTTTTTAAGGTAACTTTCTTATTAAATATTGGTACAAGTAACTTGTGTATTTTTAATATTTCATATCAATATAAAAAATGGAGTTACCTAGTGAATTTTAACATGTAGGATAACAAACAAAATAGTTTTTTGAGCATGTTATATTTTCAACTATATGAGGGAAAAATATTACTTTGTTGATCTTTTCTGAATTATTTAATTTTAAATGATGTCTGCTTAAAATACTACTTATTTTATAATAATTATGTTTTAAAACAAAGACAAATTGTTCCTTGTAGAGAAAGTAAATAAATGTAATTTTTTTTTCTATGCTTGTTTTATTTTTTCAATTATTTGTTTTAAATCTTTCTCTTTTTTGTTAAACATTATTTTCAGGCATACAGTAATGAGTGCTGGAGAGTACTTAACTGATGAAATGTGGGATATTGTTTGCTATAATCTCAGACGATGTTGTCGTGTTAGCTTGTGTTCAGTTAAGCAGTTAATGGTATGCTTTCATGTAGAATCTGATAATTTTTATGGTGATATTGGAGAAGTGAAAGTTGCTGCTAGAAGAGACTACACTATACAAGAATCTGAAAGATTAAGACAACTTTCTCATCAAGTAAGTATAAATGATTGAAAAAATAGTATTTGTTTCTCTACTTATTTACAAATAATGTTTCAAACTTATTTATTCATTTTTAAAACATGAAATTTTTATTTCAAGTAATTTAATTATTCTCATATTAATTTTTCTTTAGAAAAATGAAGGAAGTCTTAATTTGTTATAATTCAGTTTATGCAAACTTGTAAACTATTAAACATTTATAATAAATGTAACTCAGATTATTATAATTAAAATACTGAAAAAATTATGAAATGTCAATGTATTTTGTACATATATCTTTAAAAGTTCTATAAAAGCATAGTGTATAAAATGTTTATAAAAAACATTTATTTAATTTTTTGGAATTTTTTTTTAAAAGGTAGTTTTTTTAAGGTAGTTAATCATTAGGTATTAAAATACTATGTAGGTATAAAAGGCATTTTATTGAACTAACTTTAAGTATGCATTTTTTTTATATTTCTGTTATATTTCTATTTAAATAATTCATGAACTTAGGTACAGAATATGAAGATAGTTATTAAAATAAACATCTTTCTCTAAAAATTTATAACTGGCATAATAGTAAGAAAAACTGCTCTTTTTTAAAAATTTTCTTATTCAAGTTTTAACATTTTAAAGATACAACTGCTAATTTTTGAATTTTATACTAAAGTATGTTATTGAACAGTTTATTAATTTTTTGTCATGATGTTTCATTTAGTTATATTTTCATTTAATTCGTTTTCCTCTAACATGATTGTGTATTTTTAAATATAGGTTTTCCTACTTGATTGCCAACAAGGAAGTAACATCATTTTGAAATCAACATGTGTGGAAGATGATGAACGTTCTTTTACATTTCTACTTTTCCCACCAAATTACAGTTCAAGTGATCCAGATTCATCTGTTCTTCGGTCAGTTTTTACATAATGAGTTTCAAAATGAGAAAAATATTTCATTATTTCAGGGTTTGGTAATGAAGAAAATGCATTCATAATGCTTCTTCATTAAGTATGTCACATAGCTGTTTAGTAAGCTTTAAAATAAATGTATTATATATTCAAAGTATTTCAAACAATAAGAAAAGAATGTAGGCTTCTGTTAAAACAAACTTTATGCTTCAATAAGTAAGGTGGTATTATAATTTTCAAAATGTTTCATTAAAAAGTTCTAAAATTTGTCTTTTTGTATTTATAAATTGTTTTATTGTTACATATCTGTAGCAGGACATTGTTTCACCAATTTAAAATTAAAATACTGATTTTTTTTAAAATTTAAAATTTCATTACTTTACTTTTTTTTGATTCAACAAAAAGTAATAAATAAGCATTAAAGCAATATAAAGTAAGAATTTTTTATGTTTATTTAATAGAAGTGTGGAGGATTTAAAATGAAATATCTGCAATCTAAATTGAATATATGTGACATTTCTTTAACTAATGATACCTACTATATGTTAACAATATTAATAACATACTGCAGTACAAATGTGTAAAATTATTTGAAAAGAGATGAATTTGTTATCTTTTCCATTCAAACTAGATAATTTTTACCACATTCAGAATAATTTTTGAAGTTTATTTTGTAAAAGAGTCTTGTGCTTATTTTGGTTAAACATATGTGGCATTGAAGTTAATTTTGTATATTCTCATATTAAAAAATAAAACAAATTTTTACAAAAAATGTCTTTAAAATTTGTTTTACGTTAACTAAGTTTCCTTTTTTTAAACTTCATACTTTAAATTTTTGTTAATGTTTTCAAGTCTGAAACTATTTTAGAGTAAATTATTATTGTTTAATTTTTTTTTAAATTTCAAATACTTCCTTGTAGGGTTCCATTTTGTAGTCTTGTAGTCAGTTTGTTATCACACCAAATTCTCCTTCAAACACTTGGCTCCATACTTCTTCAAGGGACCAAATATATGTTACCCACACTTATGTCTCTCCTTCCTGCTGAAAGTATCATGCCATCATCTCTTAATGGAACGAAAAAACCTGGTATATTATAATATATAAGAAAAAAAATCTTGTATTTAAACTTTCATCTTATAAAATTGCTGCTATTGCATAATTTTATAAATTCTCTAAATAAGTAAAAAAATTTGAGATTTTTTTAAAATTGGGTATTTTTATAAAAAAGTATTTAGTATTATTTAAAGTTTGATTATGAAGTTATATATTTAATTTTTAATTGTAATTTTGATTCTTGAAAGGAGATAAATCTTATTGTAATGCAATATCTTTGGTTAATTGAGAATATTATGGATAGTCCTCTTTTTCCTTGATAAGAGTTTAAAATTCCAAATTTATGAAGCATAAACTTATTTATCTACATGTATAATTCATATTAAAGAAAAGTGGGATAAGTTTAATTTATTTAAGTTCACTGAAGAACTGTAATTGTGTTTTTGATAAAAGTAAAAGTTTTTCAATGCAGATTAAAAAGCTGCTTAGATTAATAGCGATCATAAAAAATATTTAAGAAAACTATAAATGCTTTATTAAAGGATGTGTGCATTCACAAGGCTGTATTGCATTTTTAAAACGTTTTTGGTTTGAAATTTTTTTGTGTTGAAGCAGTTAAAAGTAAAAATGATTAATTTTTTTTCTGAATACTATATACATGAATAAATATCATCTTGTTAAATATCAAATTTAAAAGGTGTATAATAATATCTCTAATGTACTTGCTTCCAACATTAATCATTAAGTTTGATTATAAAGTACTGACTGGGAACAATCATTAAATAATTTAAAAAACTACTTTATTTATATTTGTGTCTATTTACATTTGATGAGTTACCTTTTCTACAATGCAATACATGTTTTTAAAAATTTTATATATTAAAAAAATTATTTTTGTGTATTTTAGTGAAAAAGTCTGCAAATTTTTAAGTATAAACTATTTGATTAAAGTTCTTAAAATGAGGTTAACATGGACCAAAATATAAGTCATATAAATGATCGTTAATGTTTAAGCTTTCACTTCTAAATGCTGTTAAATTTTTAATTGTTATGAAGGATTTAAACAACACTAAGTTACATTAAATAATAAAATAATGATTCTTTCTAGGTTTCCTTTCAAGATTATCAAATAAACAACTATGCATTTTATTTAAATGCCTTGAGGAATCATACAAAACTGCCTGTGATTTTGATGTAAGGCCTGGTTTAAAATTCCTTGTCCAGAAAGTAGCCCAAACAAATGTTGCTGCTAACTTGTACAAACAAGCAGGTGTTAGTTGGACTATTCAAATGGTAACAATTTTTGAGATGTGCATGTCATCAGAAGACCTTAGTTTGGATTGTGTGAAAAAAATTTTGCTAAATAAAACTAATCTTAGTGAAACACCAGATAATAGTAAGTAGTACTGTGCTGTTTTGCATTAATATTTTACTGTGTTTTTTTATATTTCATGATGGTTTAAAAATTTAAAATGGATCATTCAGATAAAATTATCAATTTAAAAAATATGAAGCTTTATTTTGGTTTAAAAAAAGTTTTTATATTTTATATTGAATCATGCTAGAATTTTATCAAAAATTTAATTTTATTAGAGATAAGATGTTTTTGTATATTATACTCTAAGCAGAACTCTTAAATAACTTATGCAATATAATTTTTTGTAGCATTTTATAAACATTTTAATATTATACCTTATTTATTATGGTTTGGGTTATATTGAGGTAAATTTAAAAAATATTTTTAAAGTGGTAATTGAAATAAATAAACAATCAACAATACATTATGATTCTTGATTGTTTTATTTAAACACTTTTATTTTAAAGTATTTACTCCAATATTATTTAAAAGTTTATTTATTACTCATTTCAAGTTTTTTTTAAATTTTATGAAAACCTACTTTTTTAGAAAGTGAAACAACAATAAAGTATTTTTTTTGTGTGTCACAATTCTGACATATTTAAAAATAAGCTCCAATAATTTTTTTAAAAAAATATCTGAAATTTTCTTGCTATTAAATAAAAATTTAAAGCTTATGATTTTACTTCATTTTTGGTGGAATTTGATTTACTCGAATAAATTAGTGTTTCATGAATAATTATATTGATCCTTTTTTAACTTTTAAGTTTTATTGATGCCAATAGCTTATTTCATGTTGTATGTATTATACTTCATTGATTTTAGTGTTACTTAAAATTGTAAATGCAATTTCTGTAAATGTAACGACAACTATTTTACAATTTACAGAAAATACAGAGGAAGAAAAAGTGGAGAATGAATCAACTTTGATAAATGTTAACATAAATGAATTTATAATGCTCAGACAAAAGTTCAAGGACATTTGTGAGACTTATACTGAGCATACAATTGATAAAGAAGGCCTTCCTACAATAGCTGATAGGATGAGTGATCAACCTATATTTTTTCTTGCAACACCTGCAGATGATATGAGTGAATCCTTGTTTCCTTCTAAGCAAAATGAATCTAATAAGCATCAAAATGAAAATAACATTGATTTATCATCTCAGACATGTTATGATAGTTCTGATTCTGAAGATTTACCAAATCTTAAAAAAGAAGACTCAAAAGACAAAATCTATACTTTGGCAACTGAAGACACTATAAATTCACTCATTTCGGAATACAAGAAACGTAAAAATCACCATTCAATGCCTTCTAAGTCAAATGAAAAGGTATCTAGAAAGTTAAGTTCATCAAGTAAGCCACAATCATCCGATGATTTGTTACCTGAAGATATTGTTATGCAAAGGAGAAATTCAATCATGAAAGTAAGTTTGAAATGAGTTATGTTATTTTTATTGATCCCCTTGAAGCAGAAGCATACACAGACCTCTCATATGGGAGGGGGTTACATTCTAAAAAACACCTACATGAAAGCACTGAAGAGTAATTGTATGGAAATTTGTTGGTCTATGGTAGGAATGGGTATTAAGTCGATCATGATCGACTGGGGGACTGCCGAGATGTTTTAGGGGTGACCACCTTTACTAAGACCTATGATGCGCATACTAAAAGAAACATATTTGGGGAACACTGATGCCAGCTAGACTGGAGAATCAGCTTTTCATAATTGATGTGACAGTGTTTACTTAAACAAATGATTCAATAAATGTGCAGATAACACATGTACCATCATTGTAAGCGAACAATAAGGCTTAACACGTTCAACTACCTTTTTAGGGGGAAAATTAATGATCACTGTGATGCCATTGATAGAAATGAATTTTTCCCTGCTTACCGAATGAAAGGGAGAATAAATGTTGATTATCAGCTTTTCCCGCAATAGCACTGGATTGGCTATCAAGACGTCATTCCCACCCCGCGCTTCCAAGGGATTGGGTTCTCGTTTTGATATCATATCCTGCGATGGGGTGAGAATTGGCAGCGGACAAATGTAAGTACATACATCAGCTTCAGATTCATCTGCTCGTGTATGTTCTCTTCTCGCTACATTGAATACATCCAATCTCTGCAATTAGCAGTCGCTCATAAGTTGTTTAAGAATTCAACTTGACAATTTTGTATTACTTGTGCTTTTCAAGTAAAAATAGTAATCTGTTATATTTTAAAAGAGGAATGGATGAAACAATAGAGAAAGCAAGTGTTAAGAAAAGAAAACATAAAACTTTAATGCTGAATGCTCACACCTATGCCACTGGGTGGAGCGCAACACCTCAAAAATTTTAGAAATAGCTCGTTATACAAAGGGGGCCTGGAAAAATCTGCCCACCCTTGGTCTATGGAGTGGGGTTGACCCCCTCCCTCCTCTTATGTGTATGCCACTGCTTTGGAGTTATTTCGGACATTTTCTTAATATTGTGTTGCATATAAATCTATGAAGATCATTTAAGATAAGATCTATTATAGCAAAAATATTGTTAATATCCTATTTTTTTAAATTATATTTTGGAATAATGAATTTTTGTTTTTTAGGATGGTGAAGCGCAGTTGCAAGTTTTCAAGCAACTTATTCAGTCCTTTTTAGACTTGCACCAATCACTACCAGATTGTCATTTCAAGGCATACCTTCCAGTTTTCTTTCCTGGTGTGCAATTTTTAGTTGCATACACGACTGATGGAGAGCTGAGGATTGCTCTTTCTGAATGGTTACAGAGATTAGCCATGTGTTGCAACTTTTATGTGGATCCAAGAACAGTAAAATGAATTCTGTTCTTTTGGATTGTGTTTAAATTTTAATTATTCAGGGTTGGGGATTATGCGTACAATCCCAGCAAAAACAACACATTTAATGAAATGGAATATTTAGAAAGAAGAAATGGATTAAGTATTCTTAATTGTATGCCATTAAAATTTTATTTTTTGATTTAAGTATTATATCTAATGTTGTATCCCAAAGTTGATATACAAGCATGTGTTAAATTTAATTGAATTTTGCTGTTTCTTGTATATATATGTGTGTGTTCTGTGTATGTATTTTCTCTCTTCTATAAGTGTTCTACTTTGATCTTTAGTAGTAATATTTATTCATGTCAATTTCACTTGAATATGAAAAATAATCATTATTAAAATCTGGTGACTTGCAGTAGCATTTTATTATACAAATGGTATTTCTCAGCATATAAGGTTTAAAATTTTTGCTGTTTAAACTGAAGAATTTTGCGTTAAATGGAAATGTTTGAACATTGTTTCCATGTAAAATGATTTTTTTTGTACAATGTAATGAATTTTTTTAGATGCTTTATTTATGTATTAAATTTGCATATTTTTGACCTAATAATTAGTGATAAACATTTGTAGGTATGATTTCTTTTGTTGTTGTTACTAATTTCACTTAATCAGCAAAGGCCATATTGAGGCCCACAAAATTCATCATGGCTAAGGGCTAAGTGATGCCTGTCGTTAGCTGTAGCTTTGAACACCATGCAGATGACAGTGCAATTTGCTCGTTTCCACCCCAATTTTGTGAGAGAACACCCTGGGGGATCTTTTAATAGTTGAAACAGCAAATAATTGAATTAAAAATATTTAAAGTATCGACTTTTTGTTTATAACAATTTATCCAAGAATAATTTTTTATTGTCTTTATGCGAAGTTTAAATGCCTCTAGTTATTTTGAATATTTATGAAGGAACTATTGCTCATGTGATGATTTGAGAATATTTTATGAATAATATAATTTTATCATGTTTTCTTTTATCATGTTGTATTGCATACTAGTCAATTGTTATGAAAGAAATTTTAATGTAACATTTTATTCTTGATATTATTCCTATTTTATCAATATTTTTATTACTTTTGCATTTATTTTTTTATAAATTTTGTATAGTTATATTTACTTTCTTTTTATAAGATAGCTTTACTTTGGACATTTCAGTTTTGATGAAAAGTAATTAATGAAAATTCTTTTGAAAATTTTTTACTTTTATTCAGAATTTGGAAATGTATATTTTTAATATCATAGATTGTACAATTTATATTTGAACTTATATTAATGATATTTAGTTTATTATTTTTAAAAGAAACAATTTATTCTTATATCAAAAGGGTGCTAAAGATTTTTTGAAATTATGTAGTAAAAGAAATTATGGATCCAAAGTTTTTAATTGTGTATTTAATATTATTGAAGTTTGTTTTATTGTATACAGTGAAGTGTGCATTTAAAATAAATATGTATATACAAATGTTTTTCAAATACACAAATTTTGAATGCTATATGATCTTGCAATAAAAAAAAGATATTGATGCTGATTTAATAATTTTTAAGAAAACCAATACTTAAAGGGATTTTAATATTGCATATAAATTAATTTGTGAAGTTCTGTATACTTCTATCCATGGAAAATCATCATGTTAAATTTTGAATCTTGTTTAAATTGTTCTAGTCATTTTCCTTTGTTTAAATAATTGTTTTCAAGTCTATGTGTCTTTCTATGTAATGAAAGCCAAATTACTCTTATAAAATAAAATTATATTTTTGGTGTTATATGAAAAGTAATTCTTTGTATTATTTGCTTTTGTTTTTAAATCTTGGTATTTATTTTAATGATAATCGATTTTGTATATAATGTAATATTTTTATATGTCCATATCAATATACTTTCTTATAATTTTGGGAGGGGGGCGAAAAAACTATACTCTTAATTTGAACTATACACTTAATTTCTCGGTTATTTTTCAATATTTTAGGATCTTTAAATGATTTCTTTCCCTATGAGCTTTGGGGATGTTTTGGTATCTTAGAAATAAATATCAAACTTCAAATTAAAATATTGTGATTGGTAATTATAATTTTCTCTGATTCAGTTTTTAATTTGCATTTCTTTATGGGCATAGAATTGTTACTTTTACATTGTTAAACTTTAAAATTATATTTGATCTCGGTATGAAGAACTTCTATATACAGAAAATTTCAGTAAAATAAAATTTTATTAAATCATTGCTGTATACTTATACAAGTAATATTTATTGTAATAAGAAAAGTGTGCATACGAATTTCAAAATCCCTTTTTATGAAATTAAGATAGTTCTTTTCTTTCTAGAAGATACATTAATTCTATTTCAAATTGTACTCTATGCACTTCAGTTTCTTCAGACATGTTCAAAATTTTAATGGAAATTATTCCCTCACAATTGTTAAAGAAAACAATATGATTTTATTGAATAACTAAGATTTCAAGACCCTTTTTTACATATTACATACAAAAATATAGCCAAAATTTACATGGAAAGAAACAGTAGAAAGTTTTGTATTTTGTGAAAAAATAGTCTTTAATTAAAATTTTTTGGGTAATATTGTTATATTTTTATGCTAAGTTTCTTTTAATTGTTCATATATTAGATTCCAGATACAGTTTGGGGGAATCTAATTGTGGTGCCAATTTGGTCTCAATAAGGAAAATGAAAGCATATATTTTTGTTAAAGCTTAAATTGGATGGCTGAGGCAAAGTACTAAAAAACTAAATTGTTAATTAGAAAATTTTGAAGCATTTTTACATGAAAAATGTTGGGCTCTTTATGGTTTGTCTTAAATTACTTTTTCATGAAGTGAAAAGGGTTAAATTGGTGTTTTTAAAAGTAGCATTTAATGTTCCAAAATTCAATTTTAGCAAACTAAATCCATTCTTTTGTAAATTTACTGCTGCAAACCAAATTCACTGTTTTGCAGCAGCAGGTTTCCTAAAGCTTGTCTTTTTAAATTAATGTGCCTTTCTGAAATAAATAGTATGAAAAATATTAGTTAAGAAATCTATGATTAAACTTCGGATTGTTAAACTCTAAGAAAAATCAACAGTTTTGAAAAAATTGGGCCCCGCGGCGGGGGGGGGAGAGGGGCTAAAGAGAATGAGACTTCCCTTCAGCAAGGTACTTATTGTTCTTGTCAGAAATTGTAACAATTTTTTAGTTCTTATGGTTATCACTAAATTGTTTTGATACTATGTATTTTCATAGTATTCATTATATTGAGAAATAAGAATTTCATATTCAGAATTTATTTAATTGTAAAAGGCTTAAAAAATTAAGTAATTGCATAATGGTTGCATCAGTCAAAGATTTAAGTGTAAAAGAAGGCAAATTAGCTTTGCTAATATTTAAATTTAATTTTCAAAAGGATTAATTTGCATTGTATATTCTGTATTATCCAATGAACTACAGTACAACTAAAAATAAAGAATGTAACATAAAACAATTGACCCTGGAGTGTAGCCAATTATACTACACTCTGAGATAAATTTAAAATTGTAGGTGACGCTACTGTGAAATCCTTCCCCCAACAAGTTGCTAATGATAGAGAGGGAAAACATCTACATAAACATGAAGTGTTTTCTCTGAAACAAATGTTTTCAGGGGATTCGATATGTTCAAATAAAAGAAATGGAAAGACCATGTATATTTTATAAATAACTTTATGCGCATCAAGAACAAAAATTTTAAGTACATATACAATTAAAATCTTAAAGTATGTATGATACTTTACAGTATATATTTTAAGCAATGAAATATACAAGTGCATACACATTGATTTATACATAAAAAGTTTACAAGATTTTTAAATATCTTTGGTTTTTTTTTCCTTTGCACATTGAAGACAAAATTATTGCACATTTTTTAAAAAATAAATAATGACTAAAAAAAAATACATTTCATCAAAAAAAACATGCTCAGAATTTTGGCTAACTGCAAAAACAATTTTATAAATTTTAAAAAGGGATATTGATTTTAAAAGAAATCATAAATAAATTTCAATACATCATATACAATAAAATCATAATTATTTTGCTTTTTAAATAAAATAAAAGCATTGCACAGAGTTATTTGTGCACTTTTGCTATGAGTTAATTTTCATCTGAATTGAAACTTTCACTTTTTCATAAAACATCATTAAAATGCAATTATTTTAAATGACTCTTTATATAAAAAAGAAAAATAAATATAAAATACTTTAGATCATACTCACAGTATTCTCATTATTTTTCATTCTATTTTCACATATTTGCTGATGCAAATCAGAGGAGTAAATTTTTATTTTAAATTAAATTTATTTATACACATATGCATATGAGTGAGAAACACCAATTTCTTAAATCATTAACTTTTTTTCAGGAAATGAGTATTCCTCCATATTTTTTGTTTCAAACATATACATGTATTTTTTTTATAATATATACACAATATCTTACTTGTATCTTATTTTGTACAAAAAAATGCACCATACTCAGTTTAATCTTGTTACTGAACAGTTTACTATATAGCATTTATTATCCTGAATTCATTATTTTCCATTATACCATGACATAATGAATTGATAGAATTAAGGCTACAAATATTTGAATCTTTTTAGTTACATGCAGCTCGGATGTATGTAATAGGCCATTTTTTTAAAAATATTTTTTAAACATAAAGTGCGTTTTATAAATCGATAACTTGACAAAAAAGCATGAGAGCACACATCTGTCTTAGTAACATATTAAAGAAGCTTACAATATACTAAAAGCAAAGGAGAAATAATGACATAGTTTTTTTTTTCAAAAAACAGTAGAAGCAGACCAGTGGCGTAGCCAGCCCTGAGAGGGCACTGTATCAAAATTTCTTAGGTGCCCTTTTTGGTAACCTTTAACACTTTACCATTATTTGCTTATAGATGTTGGGGCACATGTAGCTTGGAAGCCTCGTATAACTGATACGAAGGTACCGTGCTAATTTGATATCGGGGGTAGTAGCGCCAAGCTGTTGTTTATGTTCGCCAAGATGGGCGATAATATTACAATATGGTTAGCTTAATATTTTTATCGTCTGTCGATGTGGTTGCCATGGGGATAACGTATATTAGAAATAACTTTTATTCGTTTTTTCCCGCTATAACCCTTTAAATTCAGAGGATATCATTAAAAATTTAACCATTTTCAGTTTAATTTTTCTATTTGCGTCTTCTGTTTAATTCTGGGCTACTTTCGAATATGGATATTTCTAAAATGAGTGAGTACTAGAATATATTTTTTTCTTAAATGAATAAGTGTTGTGCTTTTAATAATCGCTATAAATAGTTTATTTTTGTTTTAAAAATGTTTTTTTTTTACGTTCTTTGTTCGATGATACTCGTTGAAGGAACTTGCAGTGCAAGTTTCATATTGCAAGCTTTCACTACTTTGTAATTGATATTCTAAATTAATTTTAACATACATTATGTAATTATTTTATTCATAATGAAAAAAAATGCAATTATTACTATTTGTAATCATCATATAATCGTTATTTATAATTGTTTCTTTTAGCATTTATTTATAACTATTATTACATATTTTGTTATTTATTTATAATTAATATTGTTATTTATTTATAATTATTATTTAATTATAATTATTATCTTATTTATTTATAACTATTTCTTTTGTTTATTTATAGCTATTCTTATGTTTATTTATAGTTATGTATTACGAGTTCTCTTATGCATTATTTTTATTTTTTTACTATTCGACGATTATTCTTTTTAATAATTACTATTTCATTATATTATATGATTATTATTTCTAATAACCGTTATAAAATCGTACTATATGAATATTATATAAAATTACGATAAAATAATATTATAAGATTATTATATGCTGCTTATATAATACTATTATTAGTTCATGTTACTTTTTATTACATAATATTATTATTCATTATTTATTGATTGATCTAGCTTATTCTCAATCTCTTCCTATATTTTTTATTTGAAATACATTTCAATGTATTTCAAAACAATTCTTTTAAATTATTGTGTATCATTAAATTACCGCTAGGCCGCCATATTGGATTTCATTCCAGCAACAAGCAGCACTTGGCGCTATTACCCCCGTTATCAAATTAGTTCCGCAGACTATGTGTTTGATACATTACACTTAATCGGCTTAAGTACTTTCTTATATAAATATTGGGCGAATTTTGCAATACTTTCTAAATTGTCTTTGGTATAACTTCTCTAAATCCGCTTCATATAAACAATAAATTAAATTAAAAACTAATAACAAAAAATGAGGATGGTGCATTTAGAACAATCATTTTTTCACGATCACGGTTTGTATGTTTCACCGGGATAATGCTCACCGAGAATATAAGTATCAGTAAGGCCTCCAAACTGTGGCAGCTTCACTCTGTGCTGTCCTCTGAGATGGCAAGGCATTCAGTCGCAACGCATCTAGTCTTTCACGTGCACTTGGCAGAGGCACATGTCCATTGGTGCCAGTGCTGCCATCTGATCGAGGCTCATCTGAAGACGGCGATTGCAGTTCTTTGTTGAGCAACTCTGCATTATTTATATGTTGAGATTCTTCATGTTGAGCTGCCATTGCAGCAGCCACATCGTACGAGTTTCTGGCATCATTTCCAAGTAGATGGATGGATGGATGAAGATGGCTCTGTTGATAAAGTTGAGGGTACAGTAAAGATGGTGGTACCATACCTGGTCCTAGATACATACCTGCACCTCCAGCCGCACCATTGCTGCCATAATAACTGTGGGAGGCCAACAAATAACTAGCATGGTTTACAGAAATCGTCGAAGTCGATGCACCAGGCAGAAGTGGAATGTTAGTCCGAGGTACTTGCAAGGATGTATTGGGTACAGGTATTTTGCCTGGGTCAACAGACAAGGGACCTTGGTTGGATTCTGATGTAGCTGCGGAAGTTGCTGAAGATGGACTACTGTTAAGTGGCCGGCAAGTTGACAGTTCATTCTTGGATTGGCCAAGGTTATCTAGAAATGGCTTGAATGTGAATGCCGAAGAAGGGTGAAGTTGACCTGTGCTATTAGTTGGGGTGGAATCTGGAGATGCATTTGGATCTGAAATGTATTCAAATCATAAAAATATTGATTTTCACAAACGTTATTTAATAATAACATAGAAGGATAATTGAAAAAAAACCCAAAACTTCTTTATTAGACATCATAAATTTTACCAAAATGACAACATACTGATGTTAAAATAGGTTCAGTCTGTTGTTTTTATCATTGAATATATTTATGTCAGTTCTAAGACATTCTCTAATAGTTACTGTCTTGCACAGCATCAGGAAACGTTTCATTAATAAATGATAACTAAGAAACGTGACATAATGAGCTTAAAATTTACGGTCGCGCACATTTACGTACTACCAACTAAATAAGGGATACAATACCTTTTTGTTGGGATCTGATTTTCACAATTTAAATATTTCTTTGCATCTGCTATGTCTTTTGTTCATTGAAAAAAAGCATTTTTATTCGTTTTTGTGAAGAGTAAATGTTTTACCTCTGATCAAGCAGTTAGGGATGCTTTGAAATAGTACAACCAATACTGATGAAGTGAGAAGAGAAATTTACATCTGGTATTAAAAATATTGTCGAAATGATTAAAGTATCGTTTGATTTCGCACTGTTATCAATATGATATCTCTGTGATGTAGTGCAAGTTGCACAGTACGTGAATTTCTAGATACTTAGATGCTTGAATTTAATAATTGTTACACTATGTTCATATATGGTACTAAAAAAACATTGTATTACTGAAAAAATTGCAAAAAAATGTTTTCCTTCTTCTTTAGATATTATAAGATTTACCAATAAGATATAGTTTATATTATAGTTGACTATCAAGATTTAATTCATTATATCAAATGATTTACACAACAGTTCTCAAATTCTTTTCTTGTTGTTGTTCTTACTTATGTCACCTGATCGCTAGTAACATGAGATCAAGGCCCACGAACTTCATCACAGCTAAGGACTAGATTCTTAAGTCCGTCGTTAGACTTAACTTACAGCACCATGCAGGTGACAGAACGATATTGCTCGGTTCCACTCCAATTTTTAGGGAGAACACCCTGGGGAAATTTTTTTCCTAATGTACCCCTTGGTCATGGCGTTAAATATATAATATCATTGATCATAACTAGAAGATTAATTATCTTAGAATCTTTCACAAAATGTAGAATGTTCACCAACCTGTTAAGGAGGAAAGATGTGTGTCTTGGTTAGATGCCGTGGTTGCTGTGAAGGCGCTGTCAATGGCATATCCAGCGAATCCGGCACTACGAAAAGCTGCTGAAGTGAAGTAGGGTGAGTAATGAGCATTATATGTCAGCCAGTGAGGGTGATCACCTGCAGCAAAGTTGAAAGTTTGAGACAAATCTGCAAAAAAAAGCGTGCAATTAGTCATTTATATTTTTGAAGTTAATACACAACGCAATGTTTGTAAATGTGTATTATGTCTTCTGACAGCTTCTTTATTCTAAAATAATAGTGTAACTACAAGTTGGATATAATTTATTTTAAAACAACGATATCGTGGTTAACTTGAGTAATATCTGAGAACAAGAAGACTCCTCGATTCCTCTTTCATAATGTCAAAGAGCCAGTGGCGCACACAAGGGGGGGGGGCGGCCCCCCCCCCCAAACCCTTGATTTTTTTTCGATTGATTATAATTCTAAGTATATAGTACGTAAAATTTAATTAAGTATTTGTTATTAATGATTAATTCTGTTAGTTAATGCTAATTATTTATTCAATAATTAGTTTTTTACTGTTTTTTGTTGCCGAAAATCGACAAAATCAAGAGGAGCATGATACAAGAATGGTGAATTTTCGACCCCGGACCCCTTGAAAAATTCCTCTGTGCGCTACTGCAAAGAGCCGACACAAAACTAAAAAAACATTTTTTGATTGAAAAGTATTTCGAAATTCGTATACATTCTGGTCAGTGGCGTAACGTAACCCCCCCCTCCTCAACCCCCACATTGTGGAGGGACAGGGTTCTAGGGGGAGCCCAAAGCCTTTCTGACGCCAAATACGTATTTGGGCTTGGGGCTCTAAACCTGATTTTGCAGGGGGCCCAAATATTCTCCGCTACGCCACTGATATATTCAGGTCTTATAATACGTAAATCAGTCTCTTAAGGAGTTCTTTTTTAACATTTAGAGACATTCTTTATAAAAAAGCAATTTTTCCTCTTTTAGTATGTTAAGTGAAAACTCACAGTTAATGTTACAATAAATGAATTAAAAAGTGGAAGAGGGGGGTACCAGCTCAGGTGTCGTCCACGTCACTTGACCATGGTTCAAAATTACGTGGTCCGTCGCCAAAAGCCCCCGTGTAGCTGAACAGTGCGACGTTAATATTCATTAATCAATTGGCCCTTTTAGGCTAATATCTAAAGAACATTATCATCGCACACAAATAACGAACTCATACGCTGTTGCAATTGGTTCATACGGAGACGCATGAGTTCATCTTAAATCACGTTAATATTCACTCACTCACTCACTTGGAGAAACTTTGACAAATAAGATGTCAAATCTAGATTTCAAATCTTATTTGTGATGTCTGTTTGATTTTCATGATGCATTTCAATATAAAAATTCAAAGAACATTAATTTTCTTTATTTTTGAATAACCTAAAATTAATTATAGCATGCGGGAAATGAATTATGATATAGGATATCTAAAAAAAAGTCAATTTAAGTAAAATTATCTGAAACGAGCGAGAGATTGAATTTTAAACCTAAACACATATCTCTCACAGGATCTTATCAGTTTTAATAATGATGTCTCGGAAAAGTAGTGTTTTCTTTATAAATTTCCTCATGTTGATGATTAAATATTATCAGCGAGAAAAAGAAAATGTGTAGTTAAAAAAAAAAACTTCACGAAAGGCAAATAAATAATTTACAAAACAATTCAGACGCAAACTAATTTTAATAATTACTACGTTAAATTTTTTTTCAGCTCTCGAAATCTATTCAAAAAACTTTATAACGTCATCATAAATAAATCACAAATATAAGTGCGTTTTTAAACACTTGCAATTCTTTTTGTAACAATTACATTTTCCAATTTTGCATTCATCGAGATATTAACATCACTTCGTATCTAACAACTTCTACTGCACAGAGGTAGATTCTAATCCATTTTATTGAAAGATCAATAAGGAAACTGAATCCCCGGAGTATACCCCTCAATTCGTCACACCAAAACTGAAATTTATTGACAAAGGGTCATCAAGTTGATTCTGGACTTCAAAAGCACCGAATCCACTGGTCGTCATGGCAACGCTACCCTCATCGTTTCCGGCACTGAGAGGTTCACGTGACCGGAAGTGAGCGTCATGAAATCAGTCATCCTTCCTCCCATATCGTGATTCCGAACTTTTGAAGGGTTTCAAAAGTTCGAAAACAGTAAACAAGTCCTCGGGGACAACCAATAAGCTTTCATCTAATAGCATCCATGGGGATTTAGATTAAACCCATTTGGTAGTAGCAATATGTAGTTATACCTCAAGTTAAAGTCTTTTATAAATTGTGTTTGAAATAGGATCTTAGGAAAATAAATGAAGAACATGGAATTAAAAGAGTGGATATGTTATTTATAATTATCTCACAAGTTAAATTATTTTCATAATTGCTTGTAAAATGATGCTATTGCTAATATTAACTAGTTAAGGTTTGATGACAATTGTTATGCACAGATGTTATAAACGTTCTTATATTTAAAATGTCCTGTTTTTTTACAATCATGTAACAAAAGAGTACTACAACAACTGTTTCAGTTGTTTTGAGCAATTTATGGGTAATATAAAAACTTCCGCTTGTGAGATGTTCTAAAAATAACATAAGGAGCTAATAGCATTTCGATAAAATTACACTACTCAAAAATGTATTTATACTGTTATTATAAATGTATTATGCATGAAGTAAATACTTTACAATGTCAAAAAATTAGAAATTACTCTGAAATTAATTTTCAATGATTAAGCAACTTCAACTTCATATATATTTTTCTTCTTTCTAATGAGGCGGTGAATTGGTAATTAAAATTGCAGACCTAATACATTCCTCGGGAGCTGGTATCACTTTTTAGTGTGGCACCAAATAAGTAGATATCAATTGCCACAATGTTATTTTGGTACCCAGTTTCCTCACCAGAAGGAGGCACCTGATCTCTGACGAAGCGAAAATGTACTCGAAATTTAATTCTGCCGAGAGCACCCAAGAGGAGCAGGCACTCTCGGGATCGATTTTTCGCATCATGAAAATCTATCAACTTGAGCCGGGGTCGAACCCACTAATTTGGGCGTACAAGGCCATCGCCAAACCAACTACGCCACCAAGCCGGCAGATATATAAAACACGTATTTTCGCATAATATCTAATTGCTTGATACTTTTCTCACAAACATAATAATTTAATCATTAAAAATTGTTTGCGATCACGACTATTCAGCTACCATGGCTACTAACACAGTTTAAGACAGACTTATATACTTTCTGCTGACAGGGTAAGCAGTTTGAAACTGAATACTCAAATTACAAATAAAACAACTAATATAAAAAAAAAA
>BMAV01023408.1:90677-112434 GCA_019973955.1 Trichonephila inaurata madagascariensis | reverse complement strand
TTTTTTTTTTATTATTACTTAGTATGATTGCCTTCCTGAAAAGATCATGATTCGCTATTCAGACAGATATCCAACATGAAAAAAAAACAAGTTAAAAAGCTATCAAGACGTAAAAATAATATTTATAAACATTCATATCCGCCAGTGATAAAGCATGTTTTAATTCAGCCAATAGCTCGCCGAATTTCCCTCTCCTTTGTTGTAGAGGTCTGCATAGTAGTGCCATCTATCGGTACCGCAGACGACTCGTCTACTCTTCTATTCATTCAGGAGATCGTTATTTAGAAATGACACCACACTGCTGCTTGCTCTCACAAAACTTAAATTTGTTGCTTTTTGAGATTATGAAGAAGTGTTTTTGCTGTTTTGACTGTTGTACGAGTAAGAAGTCTCACATTTTTTAAAAGAAGAATCAGATAATTTGAATTGGTGTTTCCCCACGCTGCGTGAAGAAAATTTTAGCCATTATTGATCGTGTGCTTTGCCATGTGCTTCGCGTTGTGTTTATATTCAGTTGCAATTTTCATGCCAATAATTTCCTTATCAGACGAAGCAGTAGTGAAAGAAGATGTTAATTTTAGAGAAGTATCTGCTGTTGAATCTCACATTTCAAATCGATCGGTGGAAAATGATTATAAGAAGTACTCAGTGAAATTGGAGAATTTTGACCCTGAATCGCGCGTGTTTATTGATCTGAAATTGGAGCGTAATCAGTTTGGCGCAAGAAATATAGATTTTAAAGACGTACAAGGAGATTTATTTTATAGCGTGAATGGTTCAATTATAAATGTTAATTTTGACGAATCTTTGTATGGAAAGTTTATTCCAAGTCAAGTTTGTATTCGTAAAAATAGAAGAAAAGTTCTGGATCCAAAAGAGGATGGTGTTATTGTCACCACGTGTAAGAAGCGTTCAGCTCTCTACGGAATGCGTATCAACAACGATCGAGTTTACAATACCGAAGAAGGAATAATTGAATTACCAGCGAACAAAAGAGTGTCCATGTTGCTGTTTGGAATGGAATTCTCAACTGAAACTGAAATTGCTTTTACGA
The DNA here is from genome assembly GCA_019973955.1 of Trichonephila inaurata madagascariensis. Taxonomy (NCBI): domain Eukaryota; kingdom Metazoa; phylum Arthropoda; class Arachnida; order Araneae; family Nephilidae; genus Trichonephila; species Trichonephila inaurata. The sequence goes on along the minus strand of BMAV01023408.1, from coordinate 111,380 downwards.
ATATAGGGAAATCAAGAGGAAGTAGGTGTGATGATTTGCCATTAATTAAAATTATAAGTTTGTCTTCTGGTAATATTCTGTCAGATAGGGCACTACAATTGGAAATTTCACTTCCCATTGCTGAGAATGGAGAAATGTATTATGTGTGTATGAAGGATGCCAAGGAAACCCTCTCTCAATGGATTCACCAAGGAAATGAGCCATGGATGACACTGAAACCTGTTGGACGCATACTCCCCATGGAATTGCAGTTTATAGTAATCTGTTTCCTTCTTATTTTGTCTGGACTGTTTAGTGGTTTGAATCTTGGCTTAATGGCCTTAGAATGTACCGAGCTTCGAGTACTTGAAAAATGTGGAACTGAATCCGAGAAGAGACATGCTAGAAAAATCTATCCAATCAGAAAAAGAAGCAATTACTTACTTTGTTCTTTGTTATTAGGAAATGTTTTAGTTAATAACACCTTAACAATTATTTTAGACGATTTAACTTCAGGAATGATAGCAATTATTCTATCCACATTAGGAATTGTTGTTTTCGGTGAGATCATACCTCAAGCGATTTGCTCACGACATGGATTAGCTATAGGAGCTAAGACTCTATGGATCACAAAGCTTTTCATGTTGCTGACTTTTCCACTGTCATACCCAATCAGTAAACTGTTAGACTGTGTACTTGGAGCAGAAATTCGTACTGTGTACAATCGAAAAAGATTGATGGAATTTATACGTCTAACGAAGGATGACAACGATTTGCAGAATGAAGAGGTTGACATCATATCTGGCGCTCTGGAATTAACCAAAAAGACTGTAGCTGATGTAATGACCAAAGTCAATGATGTATTTATGGTTCCCATCCATTCTGTCTTGGATTTTGAAACGGTCTCTGAAATTATAAAACAAGGCTACTCCAGAATTCCTGTTTATGATGGCGACAGAAGCAACGTAGTGGCTCTTTTAAATATAAAGGATTTGGCATTTGTTGATCCAGATACAGAGACTCAATTAAGAACATTGTGTGAATTTTATAATCATCCTGTAAATTTTGTTTTCGAAGATACTACATTGGATGTCATGCTAAATGAATTCAAAAAAGGAAGATCCCATTTGTCTTTTGTGCGACGTGTCAATGATGAAGAAGATGGTGATCCATTTTATGAACTACTTGGGATAGTCACTTTAGAAGATGTCATAGAAGAAATAATCCAGTGCGAAATTATTGATGAAACAGATGTCCTTACAGATAACAGAAGAAAGCATGTTCGAAAAGAATCTCAGATCAGACAAGACTTTTCAGACTTTGCAAGACTTGGACTAGGGGATAAGAAAGTTACCACTATATCACCTCAATTAGCTTTGGCCACGTATCAATACTTGTCAACATCAGTCGATCCCTTTAGGAGCCAATATCTGTCAGAAAATGTTCTGAAGAAACTTTTGGCCCAAGACGTTTTCTTGAAAGCTAAGGAAGGAAAAGAAGGTTATGAACCTTCCTCAAATGTCTTATTTCAAGCTGGTAAAGCAGCAGATTATTTCATTCTTATTTTGGAAGGTCGATGTCTAGTTACTGTGAGTAAAGAAAATTTAGTATTTGAGGCTGGACCATTTACTTCATTTGGACTACCGGCCATTACTATGAACACTGGTGAACAAGATTCTCCAGGATCTGCAAATAGTTCAGATAGCTTAGCATACAGGGTTTTTGTTCCTGATTATACAGTCGTTGCTACGGGTGAGACGTTGTATATGAAAGTACATTATGCAATTTATCGCTCAGCCTTAACGGCGACTTTGTTAGAACGACAACAAAAACAAGATTCAGACTCGAGAGAAGTTTCAAAAGCTGGGTCAGGACGTACTTCACAGTGCTCAATTTCTAAAGATCTTTCCGTAGAATTATCAGTGTAATTTAGGATGTTTTCAAAATTCTTAAAATTAACGAAGTTGAAACGTATATATAGGATCCGTAGGGATTTAGGATACTGAAGTTTTCTTTTCTTTTCTCATGAATGCCATTTAAGTTGGATGTAATCTGCCAGAGAGGTCAAGAGTATTCGAAAGCATTAAATTCTTCTATAATGATTAATACTGAACTAAATGATGTTATTAATACTAGCAAAGTATTCTCAAATCAATTATTTCTTAAATGTATTTATGCGTGTTTATTCTCAAATCAATTATACTTCTTAAATGTGTTATGAGTAAAAAGCAGCTTCATGTTTAAATTTGAAAATATCAAAACATTTTATGTGTTCAGTATTGTACTCAAGTATTTTCTTTTTTTCCTGATGTTTGTCTAAATATTTTCAATGTTGGTGAATTGAAACATAATATCATGTACAAGAACTTTATCGAATTGCATAAAATATGTGTTAGAAACTTACTGATGTACAACAGGAATTTAATTTATTGAACAGTCATTATATGTTATCCAATGAAATAGTCATCTTTTTATATTCATAAAAAAGAGCAAACTGTATTCGTAAAACTTGCTATAGTTTAGCAGTTAAAACTAGAGCCATTGTTAACATGTTAATCATTTTTTTTTCTATTTTAAAACACTTTAGTAAACTCATTAGAAATATTTAACTGTGATACCACAATTTTTTTTTAAACTTGATTATATTTCATGATCATTTATTTATTTTTTATAAGTTACACTAGTCAAGAGCTTATTTTGCTTTGTGTGAACTGTGTTATTTTTAAGGTAATAAATGTTGATATGTCTTTAAAATCTGCATTTTTTAAGTATTTAAGTTAAAAAATTACAATTTAATTAATATTTTAAAATTTTATTCATGTCAATTTTAATAAGACTGCTATGTTGATAAGAAAGTAAATTACATCGAAAAACATTTCGTAAATATGAAACTTGTTAAAATGTTCTTTATAATGCTGACTTCATTCGTATATTCAAGATTTTAATAAAACTGTATGCATTTACCTTTTTAATACTCTTGTTCAATGTATTATTCTGTTAAAAATGTTACAACTGAAAATGATTTAAAAAAAAAATACAAGAATGCGATTTCATCAAAAGTTTTTGATAGAAATTGTTGCCATCATATTGATGTAATGTTGTTTTGTGCTTCTGTGTTAACAAATAAAAGTAGTTCCAAAATTTGTCACAAAGTTCTGCTTATTTGTTTTTTAATGCTTTCTTTTTAAAACGTATGCAAATTTTGTAAAAGTTGAAGTAAAATTTGTTTCATGCAAAACATTATATTAATTTTTTTGTATTTAATTGTCTGTATTTTGAGAGCTACAAATGATGAAAAAAATCAAAGAGAAAAAATTGTTTACTATTATGAGGCAAAACATGAGAGAATTCGGTAATTTTCTTAGATAAAAACTTTCTTTGAAGAAAATGCATATTTAAAAGCTTTGCAATAGCTTAAAGCCTTACATTGAGTTAATTTTATTATATTCTATTTAAATTACCATAAAGACACAAATTTATCAACACATTAATAATACTTTTTTAAAAAAAATGCATTCAAATATTTTAGATTATTTTGTATGGGCAGTAAAGTCTACAAACAAAAAAGCAAAAATTGTGAACATTTTGATTTATAATTTTTAAATTCGTTTACTTGTGTGTTATGGTTAATTTTAATATAAAATAAAGGCTAAAAATAGCAGTAAATTTAATTTTTTCGAGAAAAATAAACTTTTTTCTGAGTATAGTGGAAATTCATATTTAAGAACATTTTTTTTTTTTTTTTTTTGGTATTCGGTAGAAAAGTAATGAACTCAACACATAGCCCATTTTAAAAAAAAATTCTCCCTCACTCTTTTCTCAATCGATAAAAAAATATTTTAAAAATAAACTGATAAATATAGCCGATTTTAAGTAACTAACAAATATAACCCAATTTTAAGTAATTGACAAACATAATCAATTTTAAGTAACTGACAAATATAGCCAATCTTAAGTTACTGACAAATATAATCAATAGAAATTTCGAAAAGCAAATGAACTTTTTCATGCTAAGCAAAATTATGAATGATTCTTTTCATTCAGTTCTGAGTAGAAAAAATATTGGGTAACTAAGCAGAATCAAAATATTTTTTGTTCGTAAAAATTTTTACAGAAAGCATCTATTTCCGTGAAACTTAATATCGTACTTTAAAAAGTCCCCCATTCGTGGTTCAATTTTTATTTTCATTAAAGAATCAATAAATATCGTAGAACCATTTCCATTATATATGTTTAGTAATAATAGTCGCAATAAGTTATTATGTGTTACCCATACTTTCAAGTTTATTCCAAACTTCATTAGATAGTCTTGTTTATAGCTCTATAGTAATATCGAGAGAAGTACTGTGGACTTAAGATAGAATTAAAATATACGTACGAAAACTTGAAAAGCATAAAGAATAATATATTCTAATGAAAATAAGTGATAAACAAAACTAAATGGCGAAAATAAAATTTAATGCACAACCGCATTGTATCAAATTCTTCAGGGCTTCGGTAGCCCAGAGGTCAAGGTATCGGATCATGGTAGGCATGTCATGAGTTCGAGACCAGTACCAATAAAGACCCGCCGTGTAGGGGAGCGATGCACACGTTAAATCTGTCGAGAGCTCAAACGTCCTTCCGTTGGTGTGGTGTGGTAAAACGTATTGCTATAATGTCAATTCGTATCATCACTTCTAAACTTATTGCTTTATCAAAATAAAAAAAAAATATTTAGCAGTTAGAACATAAATTATTTTTATTCACACGCACAAGTCTTTTTTTTTCCCTTTCTCATATAAAGAATACTTTTTCGTTTGTTTTATTTGTGCAAGCGTTTTAATTTTTAGGGTTGCACCTTTTTAGGGGTAGGATCTTTTAGTCGCCATATATGGAATGAGTCGCCAAATTTGGAAATAGAGTATGGAATTAGTTGCCAAATTTGGAAATGGTATATGCAATTAGTTGCCAAATCTGGAAACGATATAATGAATTAGTCGCCAAATCCCCGAAGTCCTTAAAATCGTTATTTTTGACGATCTTTTGATCAAGGCAATGGGACAAAATTTTGAAATTATTGTATTGTCATCGGTCCTTGGCAAGTGTGCAAAATTTCGAATTAATCTGACTTTTTAAAGTGGGTAAAAATCGAGTCCAAAGATTTCATTACATACAAGTGAAACTTATAAAAGCGTGTTAAGAAAGCTTTTGGTGTCCTTGGTTTTTTTTTTTTCAACGCACGTAAAAAGCGTTGCATCCAAATTAAGAGGATACGAAAAAAAAAACTTATGCGCACTAAATATCTGGACTTAGTACCCATCAGAAATTTAAATGAAACTAGGAATTGAATCTTTCACTATTTGAATATCCTTTTCTACGTCTAAAAATTTATTATTCGTAATGTTTTAGCAGTAAAAAGAGTATAGAACTATTTTCATTAACAGTAATTCTCGAAATCTAGTATTAGTCGATAAAATTACTGTGAAAAAAGTGTTTTATTTATTTGAATGAATGGACATTAAAAAAATATTACGATTACAACTGTAGCATGAAATGTTTTATACTTTTTTTAAACAATTAATCATATGTTCTTTCAAACAAATATTTATGAAAGCTTTTTTAACAAAAAGGCAAAAGATTTAAAATCATTTTATTAGTTTGGGTAATTGGTTTTCTTAATAGTTTTCACGGTTTCTTAAAAAACTTATTATTGGTTGTGAGTATACAGTTTTCTCTTATTTTTAAAAAGACTAATACAATTATTTTAATGCTAAGTGAATTCAAAAGTGAAAAATCAAACTCCACAGCATTCAGAGTCTATATACAGAATTTTCATGTTAGAATTTTTAGGACTATATATCTTGTCTTGCCCAAAGATATTTTGTCCTAAGCAAAATCAACGCGTAGGGCTTTAATAACAAACGGAAACAGCCTAAGATATTGTCGAAAGATACAGAAAACATGTTGTTGTTACTTATGCCACCAGATCGACAGTAACATCAGATCAAGCTCCACGAAATTCATCGCGGGGAAGGGCTAGATTCTTATGCCTGTCATTAGACTTAGCTTTGAGTACCATGCAGGTGACAGTTCGATTTTCACCAGTTCTACCGCAATTTTGAGGGAGAACACTTTGTGGGTGGTCAGGGGCCACCCACCTTCTATCCCCTTTTACCAACCTCACGAGAGGATTTGCGGCTCGACGGCTATTTAGAGTACCCCCATGCTGTGAAGGCACTAAACATTTACAAACATCCATGCCTTCTTCGGGATTCGAACCTGGTCCTACGGCGCCTCAGACAGCGTCACTAACCATTATACCGGAGTAAATATTAATTTATAGAATCATGTTATTCAAACGAGGAGGAAAGAAACAAGTAATATAAAAAAAATTTTAAGTCAATTCTTACTTAGATCAACAAAGGAAATTTTTATTTTAGCTACTTTTTATTAAATAGTTACAATTAATATAAATATGTATATACATATGACAGAATCACAACATTAAGTGGTAATTAATTTTTGTTAATTATGATTAAAGTATCGTATTGTCATCCAAAACAATCGTGTATATAAAATTTCAGTTCTTTTTCAAGTTTTGACACAAATCGCCAAAAATGGTCGCCAAAAATGATGTCAACGTGGTTGTATTTGTAATTCTTTAAATAATTAGTTTTAATCAATTAATTTTTATTAATTATAATTAAGTTATTGTATTGCCATCCAAAATACTCATGTATATAAAATTTCAGCTCAATTGAGCGCTTTAAAACGTATTTTATTAATGATTGAAAATTCCACCAAGAAAAACAAATAAATAAATACAAAGAGAGTGTGAGCTAATAGTAGGAATTGAAAAAAAAAAAGAAAAAAAAAAAAAAAAAAATTTGAAATAAAAAAACGAGAATTACGATTCATGACACAAGTTGCTCTCTGCACTTTCAGTATTTACTGGGGATGGTCATAATTATTTTTTTGTGGAAGCAATCAGTGACTAATATTCTTATTTGATTTTAAAAAAAACATTAAAAAAGGTCTACAATTTAAACCAGTGTTTCGTAAACTGTGGTCCCCGGACCCTCAGGGGATCTCTAGCACCTTTCTACGGGGTCCGTGAAGGAGTATCATTTAAAGTTACGATTTTCCTCTTTTACAGACTCAAAAAGATTCGTGGAAAAATTGAAAGTTGCGCCATCCTAGTGAATAATTGAGTGAATATTGACGTTGCCCTCTTCAGCTTTTGGCGATGGATCTTCAACTTTTGGCTGAATATTAACGACACACTGTTCACAGATACACGACGGCTTTTGGCGAAGGACCTCGTAATTTTGAACCATGGTCAAGTGATGAGGACGGCACCTGAGCTGGCACCCACACTCCTAACTTTCACATCACAGCAACGGGAAGACGTTTCAGCTCCGACAGATTTATCGAGCATCAGCTCTTCTGTGGCACTGTGTGCCACTCTAGACTAGATCACTGAATTGCCCCGATAAAAAAAAAACTTCTAGAACATGTATTTCGATCAAGAAAATTAATTCTGTTTTTTTTATTGCTTTCAACTGTACAATCATTACTACAATGTAATCTTGTTTAATTACATGTTTACTGCTTTCTTAAAGGAGGGAAAAAAAAGAAGTGTTAAAAAAAGTTTGTATAAGTAGTGGAGGCAATCTTAGGATTACTGAGGAATCTTTAAATCACTCAGTCATGTATTAGGACTAAGGCAAAGGTGTTCAAACCCTTGGGGGAGGGGGGACACGATGTCGGTCTGATACATAAAGAAGGGCCGCGTCAGTCGAACGTTTAACTGCTGGTTTAAACCATAACCCTGATAAAAAAAAAAGGACATTTAAATTAATACTGAATGCAGATATGAATTTTATTTCCTTTATTAATAGTATTGTATATTTTAAGATTTTATATTAAGCCTTTTTTACCATTAATTATACTTTTGTAATTCCTATTTTAATATAAGCGAAAATACCACTAAATTAAAAATTGCAAGTTGAAACATTATTTACAATATAATAAGAAATGAAAAAAAAAAAAAAAATCGATTGAATGAATTGAAAGCATGAAACAAATGTTGCAATTTTTTTTGTAGTTTAATTTTATGTCCTCTTGTAATTGCCTTAGAAATGGGTTGTATCATTGAGCATTTTCATTTAGTCCTTAAGGAAACCATTACACTGACTGCCCCTCCCCGTTACACCCCACCAAGAGCCTCAGTAAAGGTACCGGACGTATCTGGAAAATAACGGACTGGAAAAGAATTGTTTTTTCTGTTTCGAAATGACTCGTGAAGACGTGTTTGGAAACGCCCAGATTAATATAGCAAAATATTTGCTTGATTATCTTCTGCCTCAAAGTATGATAACCAGAAGACAAGATGAGATCTCCCTTTATCTGTCAACCGAACTCCTTTTATTGTTTTTAGTGACAACTTACAGCCAGGAGGCTCGTCGATGACATTCTACGCCCAATAGTGTTGCCCTCAGTTTCACGGATTCTTCGGACCCTCCAACAGGATTATGCTTTAAATATCTTCATGTTTCTCCGATATTTCTCTGGCCGGCACGATCATATCTCTTCAATTGTGCACGTTTGAGCTTTGATGAACAAACATCTCCTACTGTCCCTAGATCACAGTGATCTAACTCACCAATCGTGTATATCCAGGTGGGCATTAAATCGATCGCGATCGACCGGTGGACCGCCAAGACATTTTGGAGTGACCGCCTTCACTAAGACCTAAGACGCGCATACTAAAAAAAAGATATTTGTGGAACACCCATGCCAGCTAGATTGGAGAATAGGCTTTTCACAATTCATGCGATTGTGTGTAGATGACACATGTACCATTATTGGAAGCTCATGATGATGTTTTAACATATTTTCTGTCACAAAAGGAGGGAAAAGCGATCATCACGATGTCAGCTGAAGAAATGGGTTTCCCCCACACACCGACTGAAGGGGTAAATAAAGGTTGATGAGCTCTTCTCGCGATAACACGGTATTAGCTACTGAAACATCACCCCACACTCTGCGTTTCCTTGAGATGGGGGTACTGTGGTGACGACGTTTCCCACGACGGCGGCGCAGTACCGGGCAGAAGTCGTAATTACACAAGTCGGTTACACGCTCATCGGTTCACGTGCGGTCACTATATTGAAAAAGTCCAAGGCATAACAATCTTTCATTGTTGTCCAAAGATGGAATTTGCAAAAGAAAGGAAAGCAGTAAACTTTTTTTTTTCAACTGAAGGAAATATCATAGCAACAGCTTTTTGGCACAAAAGACAAAGCCATGCAGATGGAAGCAAGTAAGAAATGCCGTTGAAGTATACTGATATTCATGCGAAGCTTCAGCTCAAAAATTTAATTTACTATTGGCCGACAAACATCTTAACAGATAATAAATATTGTAGACCTGATTTTTTAGCTCACCACACATACGTCACTTTGTGGACCGCAATACCTTGAAATAATTAGAAGTAGCCCGCGTACGCTAGAAAAGTCTGCCCACCCCTGGTGTACATCAAGGAATCCCACAATGGACATTCTCCAACTCAATGAGTTTTCCTAGCATTCATCAGGACAAAACGTGGGTCAATGCATTATTGATTTTTTTGTGCTCTTTTAATTGTATATTTCTTGATTTCATTTGATTCTTTGATTTTTTTTTGTTGCCGCCACCCTTTGAAGCGATTAACCGAGATTTTGAACCATGGTCAAATGATGAGGACGGCATCTGAGCTGGCATATCACTCTCTAAACTTCAATGCTATGGCCCAAACTGTATTTCCTGAATAAAAAACATTCCATTCCTATGATACTAATACTCTCTGTTAAAATATCGTTTTCAATATATATACATCACATCTAGTGATTTGTGCCTCTTTCGGATTTATCCAGTGTGAGTTGCTTTTTAATGTTACAGAGAATATGTAATTTTTCAAAAGGATACAAAATCCACTAAAAATAGATAAAAAAATAGCAAAATAAATAAATAAAAACAAATGAAAAGAATAACATGTAAATATAAAACAAGAACATTTTATTCTAGTGAGATAAAAAAGGTAAAATGTAAATTAAACTTTTTAGTTTAAATTAAAAATTTTTTTTTGTTGAAAAAAATGGAGATATTTTTTCTGTTAACTACACGCGAAAAATGAGATACCAGATACCCTCATAAATTTTAATATATATTTATTTAGTGTTTCAAAAATGTAAAAGGCAGCGAATATATATCTGCATAGAGATTCATGAGTTTATATTTTATTAAAACTTTGATGACAAAAGAAAAAAAAAATAGCGAACAATTCAATCCCTACGAAATTTAATGTAATAAAGCTATGGCTTAATTCACGGTCTTCCGGTATATACAGGAATATACCTGAAGAGAAGAAAGGAACATTGGAATATACCTTGCAATAAAATTTACCAAGGACATTTCTCTCTCTCTCTTTTTTTCTTTTAGTCTGTTTGGTGCATTTGTTTTGGATAATTTTATTATTATTATTACATATATATATATTTTGAATTTGTAAGAGAAAGTTGGACTGTTGCCGCGCGAGTCTTCCCAATAATATATTAGAAAAAAAAATGTTTGGGCCTTCTATATTATCTCCTTACCTAACTTTCCTTCCCTTCCTATTTTCGCAATCCCTTTTGGGGGTGGTTTCCCCTCGTGTCCTATGTCTTTTTCAGGGTTTTTCCTTCTCATTAGAAGATAGCACCCGTGTGTGTTCGCGTTTGTGTGTAGTTTTTTTTTTCATTTGCATTGTAACTATAAAGTGCTTTAGCTATATTCTTCCCCCGGTTCTCAAGAATTCTTCCTCATTCGGGACCTTTTTGTACATGTTTTTCGTTTAATTTGCAAATAAAATAACTTCTCGGTGGGTCGGATGCAGCTCTAAGCCCTTTGGGTGAGCTCGATTCTCTGGAGTAAGTTAAGGCTGTATCACACGTTAATTTTCCATGCAACTTTTTTGACCAATTTTTGGCCTAATCTGAGGGGGAAGGGTTGCCGTTAACAAAACGACATGCTCTGACGTCAGCCGCGCTCTATCTCCACATTGAAAAATTACTCCCCGATTTTTCTGCTTCGGAAAACGAACATCCAAAATTATTTCTTTTATTTCGCTTGCGCTTTTCTTGATGGGCGTAAGCAGAAATTGAGCATCATCCTGTTTAAAATATTATACGCCGTTAAAATATTATACGGCATATCTAATGTGTTAGACGAAACCGAAGCCGCCATCTTGTTTATGACGTGGGGCGCCGAAGAACCCCATTGGCTAGAATTTCAAGCAACTTTTATTTGGAACAATTTTTTGAGCCCACTAACAAAAAGTTGTTCGAAAGCTGTTGCTATAGCAACCGAGTGAAAATTGCACGAATTCGACGAAAAATTGCTTGAAATGTGTACGTGTGATACGGCCTTTAGTAAGGACATTTCTCCACAAGCGAATTTTTCGTCCACTTTTTCATTGAAAATGGTGTAATACATTAGAGTCCCGATAACTCGGCACTCGATAACCCGATAGTCCCGATAACTCGGTCACACGTGTAGACCCGTTCCAGAACAATATCCGATATATCCGATGCAGAAATTATTGCTGCTGTCACAGTTAATGAAAAAAAAGCCAGAAAATAATGAAGGCTATTACATTGAGGATTTAGGAGTACAAACTCCTAAATTACCACAAAGTGAGGGACTAAAGACTTTGAAATCATCCTTCAGCATTTGGAACAACAAAGTGCGTCAGTAATGGACTTACAGTTCCTTTGTCGTCTTCGTGATGAAGCAGCAAAATGCAGAGTGCTGTAGGAAGACATCAGGACATTACTCATTTCTTTAAGAAAAAAAGAACCAGCTTTTGCAAAGTTTGATACTTAATTTTTATTATAGACAGCTATATGGCTCCATGAAGTATTTTCTGAGGTGGTCTGAACAAGTAGATTACTGCATACTATGTATTTATTAATTTTCACTGTCATGTAGTAAATGCTCTATGCTTTCATAAAGTACGTATTTTTCTTTGTTTAAGGGTATTTGGGCAGTTTTTTTTTCTGTGGTAATATCAAGCAAACAATACATACAAGTGCGGCGTAATATTTTCTGTGGAAACACTCGTACTCTTTTTTTTTAATCTCATTCTCTAAAAACCCGGTATTTTCACAACTCGGCTACTCTTCGGACCACAATAGACTGAGATTTCGAGACTTTAAAATCCAACATTATTGGAATAATTTCACTACGTCCATTTTTCGATGTAAAAAAAAAATAATAATAATTTCACTTTTTTCTTAAGATTAAGGATTGATATCATTCCAAAAATTTTCTCTTAGAGGGAATTCAAGATTAATTAAAATAAAAATAAAATTCTAAAGTTTTGAATGTTAAAGGGGGAAAAAAAGAAAGAATTTGTGAATTTTTTGATTTCGAGAAATGTAATTAGAAAGTTATTAATTTTTTTAAGGAGGGATGTTTACTGAAGTAGGGTTAACATAAATTGATTTAATGATATTATATATAGTTTTTATCTTTGTAATTATTTTTTTTTCCAGATGGGCTGCATATTGGCTCACAAGCCTTTGCAGACACGGAAAGTCCCGCATGTGAGAGCCATTTAATGGTGGCGCCATCTAGTGGTGGATTTCACTAATAAATTTTGACGCTTAAACTACCGGTGAGTACCAAAGTCAAATTGATACTCAAGGGATCTTATGCATGTCACATTATCATATGACATGCATGCCTACAATTTTCGCTTCGAGAAATTCTATCGACTTCAGCCAGGATCGAACCCGCTTCCTTAGGCTTACGACACGGGTATGCTACCTTTAAGCTACCAAGTCAAGATTATAGGCCAACACATTATAAAATTTCATAAATTTTGTTCATAAAATTTGCAACTTTGTAAAAAAAGTGAAAATCAACCGAGTTCCACGTCGCTTTAGGATACAGTAATATAGGCCAGAAGTGCCGTGAAATGTTTTGGAGACAAAATAAAATTTTAAGTAAGAATTGAGGCAATGAAAATTTTTTTGTTCCTTTTTACAAATAAAATTTTCTTTGTTCCTTTTTTTTTAAATAAAATTTTCTGTAAATATCAGAATAGCTAATTGAGAAAATCGAAAGTGACAAAATTAAGATGTTTCAAGATTTTAGGACCGAGTCAGAAATGTTTGTTAACGTGCACTTTAAGAAACACGAGGGCTGTTAATGATGGACCTCGTAATTTTGAACCCCAGTGAAGTGACGAGGATGACCTTTGAGCCGGTATCCCACTCTCCTAACTTGCACACCACATCAATGTTAAGACTTTGAGCCACGACAAATTTAACGTGCATTATCCCCTCTATACGGTGGGTCTTCAGAGTTATAAGGACTCAAAACCGCAACTCCAAAATACCGGTCACAAGTCCATGACCATGGCCGCTATGCTACCACGGTCTCGAAATTTTAAAATGCATAACAGCTAGAATTAGATTTGAGAATGAAAACTGTCATTTGCTGTACCAAAAAATGTTAATATTTCGAACTATATTCCATCCATTTTCTATATAAAATGAAAATAAAGCGATTAAAATGAAATGAAAAATAAATATTACCAGTGGAGTAGCTACCACCGTATCCATGATACGGGGCCCTCAAGCTACAGGGGTCCCAAAATGTGTAAACAAAAACTCGTAAAATGCTAACAGCCCCCAAAGAATTTTAATATAGGGCCCACACACAAGAGCTACGCCAGTAAATATTACTGATTAAGGTATCCGACTACGTTCGGAACCCTGATTTTGCAAAAGCGTATAAATGGATAATATTTATGATATTTAGTGTCACTTAGATTAGAAAAAGTATATAAAATTGTTTTAAGAATATTATTAAAATAAAAAAAATATATTATTTTGACAAAAAATTAATGTAGAATGACCTATTTTCAAAACATTCTCCTTTTGTGAAAAATGCTTCTATTATAATATTTTGCCTGTATATAGCTCAGAACTCTGTACAGAGGCTCAACTAGAATGTTTGAAATATATAACTTAGAAGTGGATTTATCCATATTTTACTACAACAGAAAGGAGAAATTTTTTAAGAAAAAAACACCGATAATTATTTAATTGGTGCTAACTCTGAAAATAATGCGAATTTTTCCAAAACCCTAGTTCAGACTCTCTGGAGACCTCTTTACTTTATATAAGCAAAATATATTATTATTATAAAAGCATTTCTTATAAAAGGAGATTTTGAATAAAGGTTATTCTAAGTTAATTTTTTGCCAAAATATTGTATTTAAATAATTTTTTTTTGTCAAAATGTCCTTAAAACAATTTTATATATGTATTCTAATCTAAGTGACACTAAATATCATGAAAAATATCCATTTATGCGCTTTTTTAAAATCACGGTTGCGAACGTAGTCAGATACTTTAAAAGTAGTAGTTCGTAGTGTTTTAGTAAAACACCCCCACCAATAAAAAAAGCATAGATATGTAAAAAAAAAAAAATTATTGGGCTTACCCTTTCCTTCTCCAAAACACCCTATTTAATTTCAGAACAACAGCATATTACGATTAATTATAGTTTAAAAATTAAAACGAGTGAAGTGATTCTATGTGATATGAATTTCTTTTATTTATAATTTTATACCCAAAGATTTGATAAACATATTAAAGGGTTAAAAATCTCTATTTTTTAATATTCTTTCAAAGAATATTAAAAAATTATTTGAAGGTTATTTCATAATATTTCGAAGTTCTACACACTTAACCTCTATTCAAAAGATAGGTAACAACAAAGTTACAAAAACAAATTCTCTACCCTTTCTCAGCTAAGCTATATTTATATTTTATTACCCTGGATTCGAAACACGCCTGTTTGGAGCTCCAATACATGAAAAATAGAGAAAAATCGGACAGATAAAGGAAAATATCCTGCTACTAACTTATTTAGAGGAGTCAGATGCAGCTTGAGGGGGTATTTATTTCATTGTCTGGCAGGGTCCATGCACGCCCACTGTTGAGCGCGGTGCCGTACAAATGGTTTTGTCGGCACGAACAAAGGGAAAGAATGAAACGAGTGTGGAAGGTATTCACTTGGGGACCTGTCTCCGTGGGAACGATAACAGCTTGCGACCGAACTGTGGGGACTTTGAGGGGGAGATACAAAAACTCATCAGGGGATATTGAAAAGGCAGTGTAGGGACAGAGTACGAATATCTGTTTCAGTAAAAGTTATTCGCTTGGATTAGTTGAAACATGTAACTGAAATATTAATATAAAGTTAGTTTTCTAAAAATGGCATTGTTAAATTACAATTAAACCATAAGTGCCGTATATATTTCCGTACATAAGCCGAGAATTTTTCGAACTTTTTTTGAAAGTGAAAGTAAGGGGTCGGCTTACATATGGATTCGCTAATCCCGGAAAAATTGCTTTTAGAAAAAAAGGTTTTCTTAACACGTGCAAGCGATTTTAACGTTTCGGAAGGGGGAGGGGAGAAGTCACGTAAATCCTTCAAAGTCAGTGTCAGAATCGAATTTTCCAAATACTTCGTAAAATTCACGCTCACTCGATGGGATGTCTGAATACATATGATCATAGTATAGCGAGTTTTTCCTCCACAGCATGAAACATGGGTTGGAAATTACGTGTCGTATATGCAAATTACTTTACACGCTCATTTTCAAAGAAAAAAAAATGGCGCGGTAAGTGTGACTAGCACAGATATTGTACAAGATAACAAATGAATGACAAAAATGCGCTAGCTTCAGATAAAGGTTATCAAAAATAAATAAAATAAAATAAAATAAAAATAAAGATGTCATCACACACACACACACACACACACACACACACACACACACACACACACACACACACACACACACACACACACACACACACACACACACACACACACACACACACACACACACACACACACAACACACACACACACACACACACACACACACACATCGGAGTTTTATTTTACAGCAGTTTGATAGGAAAATATTCTCCTTTTCTGTAAGTGCTATTTTTTTTCAATTCAGCCTATATGCTTACTTCCGAAAGTCTGCGTACAGACGATTATCTTTCATATTCATACTAAGATCGCAATTACAGGATTTTTTGCAGACAAACGTTTGTCCTTTGAGGCAGAAAGTAAAAAAAATCCTTTCAACTGAATGTATTACATTTTTCCAAACTTTATGTGTCCTATTTAGGTGTTATTTGCCAAAAGCCAGTCTTTTAGCTCTTTTCACTCGAGAGAGGACAGGTTTCTTCAGAGCAACTTGGCCATAATAGTCTTGGCCTTTTTCAGTTCCCTTCAAATAGAGGTAAAGTCACATATTTTTCGAATAGCAATACACTTTTAGCTATTTAGGAAGCTTATAATCTTGGATTTATTTTTACAGAACGTATTACAAAGCAAGATTCTCGAGGTGACACTGCAGATGGCTGGCCAGATCTTGGATTGGACGCTAAAATTTCAATTGATTTTTAGTTTATGAACATATTTTTTGAATCAATGAATACCTCCTATTAACAGTTTCAGCAGTTGCTTTACAAGATTTCCCCTTTTACTAAAAATCTGCGATGATCTTTCAGTAATATATCGATCTCTTTTCTGTTACCTACTATGTAATCACACAAGCATTCAAATCTCAGTTTTCAAATAAATCGTAATCGAAGTTTATAATTACTTAGAAATACGATTTGGTGTAATTATCGCACAATTTAATCTTTATTAGCTCTATTTTGTAAGTATACGCAGACTTTTCATGGGGGAGGGGTGTAATTATTTAGTGGTTTTTCTAATATGAATTTTGTTGTTATTAGAATAAGGAAATTTTGAAGAATACATGAGAGGTATGTAGATTTTCTGAAGCGAGATTTTAATAGTAATTTTTTCATAAACACGTAAAGTGTATGCCTGCACGCAAACTTTAGAAGGCAAGTGTATACGCAGATAGGCTTATATTCAGAAATATACTGTAAGTAGATTAACAACATTAATTATAGGAAAACATCATCAAACATTTATTAGAAAGAATCTCTTGAATTGTGGTTAGTAGCAAAATGAAGCGGGGGGAAAAAAAGCAAATTAATCGTACTTTAAAGAATTTTTGAATTGGAAATTGAGTTGCTTTGATAGAGCGAGTATCACACTATAATCGAATGTATTTCGAAAATACCTAGTGAGTGAGTGAATAAAAACATTAAAAAATTATTATCCAAATAATTTGAAAATAGCAAAGGAATTGCTTCCCGTAAACTATAACTGTGTCTTACTCTATACCTTTAACTAGTAAAACTAATTTATTCTCTCTCTCTCTCTAGGTAAAACAAATGAAACAAGTAGCAAAACTAAACTAAACTGATTAATTAAAATAAATAATCAACTTAACCAAATTAAACGGGTATCAAAATTAGTATCTAGAGGTAGTTTAATCCTTAAAACTAAGTTCTAAATAAAAGGTAGTGAGAATCGTTTTTAAAGTTTTCACAAACGATATTTTATAGTTTAAACTGAAGTGTGCTTCAGAAATCGGTCAGCAGTTTGCCAAAAAGCAAAGGAATTAAATTTTTTAAAACACATTAAAAAATATTAGAATTCTAATTACTGATAGAGTTTTTGTCTTCCACTTTATGCAGTTGAAGAACAATATTTTATTTTCGCAATTTTTGATTCAGGGAAAACAGAAAAGATTGCGTGCTCAAATGACACACTTCGCCAAAACATTGCAATGATATTCAATGAATATATATATATACATATACACAGAGGTTGGTCTATTGGTCACGAGTTGGTCAGCGCGTCCTCTTTGGTTGTTCTATACGTGTGTCCAATGTATCCTCTACATACACCAAATGAAAATTGGCAACAGTATTGGAGAACAATAAAAAGAAGTATGGAAACGAGTTAGGATTTTGTTGCTCATTGGGGAATAGAAATAAAATATTCATTACAGTAATTATAGAAATTTTAAGCTAGTAGGGCAAAAAGAAAAAAAAAAAAAAAAAATGGCGAATTGAGCGTTTTGTTTTCTATTTGTTCGTTTTGTTGTCAAGGTAGGCGAGTCATCACATAAAAGCTCTTTGATTGCAATTGACTTTTTTCATCAAATATACCACCATATTTTAATATTTATAACTCATTATTCAAGGAGGGATGTTTTTTGAGCATTGATCTCTGTGTGTGAAAGATTTTTTTTCAATTCTTATGAGAGATTAGCGAATTATTGATGAATTAAATGTTCTTTTTACTGTCGCACAGGAAAAGAAATAGATACAGCCTACGTGATGAGATTTGTTTTGTCAAAAGGAATTTGAATGAAATTCAGTTTTTTTTTTTTTTGAAAAATAAAAGAGGTTTTCTTTGCATATCTTAAGCCAATTTTAATATTCAAAATGTAATTGATTAAGCACATAACTTGTTTAAGAGTATTATTATCATATTTTATCTGTAGTATAGTTTAAATTATCAAGAACACCATTCAGAAGATCGTGTTTTGAATTTTGAAAGGCAGAGGCATAACAGAGAAAATTTGGACCCCCTGCAAAGTCAAATTTTGGGCCCTTAAGTTGGATTTTACAAATAGGTACTTGGTGGCAATCAGGGTTTGGGCCCCCTAGAACCCTGGGGTGTAGATTACGCTGCTGTTGAAAACATCAACCCTTTTAATGTTCCGATGCTAAGTTATATTGTAACAGTCATAAAGAAGCATAAAATGAAGCAAAATACAGATACATTTCGTAAAAAAAATAAATTAGAACACAGATTTTCAAGAACCAATGGAAACTGAATGGAAATATTTAAAACAATGTTTTAAATATTATTCATTAATGGGTTTTCTTCTACTCGCATTGTAACTATGTTTAGGTTAAAACTTTAAAGAATAGCTTAATTCTCGCATTTTAAAGCCCTCAATTGAGCTGAAATTATCTATACACGATTGTTTTGGAAGATAATATGATAATTTAATTATAATTAATAAAAACTAATTGATTTAAGCTACTTATTTAAAGAATTAAATTTGACTCATAATTCCAATTGCTTACAACGTAAAACAGTTGAATATTAAAACAACCAAATTAAACTATCCCCTTGTATAATTAAACTATCAAAACTCTAATTATGGAATACATTGAATTAGACTCAACGTTTCCTTCCACTCCTAAAATTTAAGGGGGAAAAAAATGTGTTACACAATGTCTTAAGTTTGAAAGAAAAGCCATGTTTAAAAAACTCGTTTTCTACTAGTGTTATTTTTAGTGTAAATTATATATATATATACATATATTTTTTTTTATAAAAAAAGGTACTTACGTAATATCGCAGCCTGCTGGCAACAGTATATGAAACGAAACACCTGATTGCCACTTCAGCGCGTACGATATATAGCAAATTAGGGTTGCTATCTTGGCGAGTTATTAATAGAGTTGGTGATTGTTGCGATAATACGTAAGTAACGACTTAAATGTAATAAAGTCCATCTAAAAGAGCAACGAATAATGAAGGTTGCTCTAGAATTACTTTTTCTCTCCAAGATCGGATCTTAGAAACATCCGTCTGAGAGACGGGTACGCAAATTTTTTTGAATTTTATTACCTTAAGGTCCGTTTTAAATATCCTTATCGCTTATAAAATTGAGTAGAATTTTTAATATTTAAATCTTTTTATGAGGCACACTATATTAATATATTCTTATCACAAGAAATGTGACTAGTATTTTTATAAAAACTGATTAGAAAGTATTTATATTCCTGTAACTGTAAAAATAATTAAAAATAATAATACCAAAAACGAAAAAACAATAGGAATATCCGTTTTGATAGACAGTGATAAAGAAAAATCGCAAATATCGTGAAAAAAAATAGCAAAGGACCACCATGCCATCCTCTCATTGGGTAGAGTCCAACTGAAAATGTCAAGGCAGCCCACCCCAAAAATCACACCACAGCGTTATCTACAGGCATCAAAGCAAATTATCCCCGTCTGAGAGACGGATTTTCCGGTCAGAGGGTTAAATCAGGGTAGGGCAACTAGTGATCTGAGGGCCACATGCGGCCCGCCAAGACAGTCAGAAAATCCTCTTTGAACCCGAGACAACAACCCAAACAAAAGATTCGTCTTGTATTCTACACTATTATTAAAACAAAGTACCTAAAAGTTTTCTACTAAGATTTCATCAGCAGAATTTGGAAGACGAGGTCAAAAGAAGATTTCAGGATTCTTACAAAATTGAGCCTAAATTAAATTTGCTTTGTTATCCCACTACTCCTGATCCGGATACAGCATCTAAAGAGCTACAACTTGAGTTTATCGACTTGAAGTCTGATCACAATAGGAAAAAAAAAATGTTTAATGCTACGACATTGATTTTTGCAGATCCCCGTCAGTTGAAAAATTTCCATGTACGAAGAAATTTGCGGGGAAATAGTTCTTTATATTTTAGGCGACATCCATTTGTGAGCCAAGTTTTTCTTGCCTGGAGGTCAACAAGAGCAAATACGGATGAAAGGTAATTGACATAAACTTGCAGGCTGTGATGAGAATTTAAACAAGCAATCTCACTCCAGATTTAAGGTATCCGACTACGTTCGGAACTGCTATTTTGCAAAAGCGTATAAATGGATAATATTTGATATTTAGTGTCACTTAGATTAGAAAATGTATATAAAATTATTTTAAGAATAGTATTACAATGAAAAATTATTT
>BMAV01023408.1:62952-85774 GCA_019973955.1 Trichonephila inaurata madagascariensis | reverse complement strand
ACATACAGTTTCTGAAAAGGACAGACTTAAGAATGTTGGCCACATTCCAACCAAATGCAAATCCAGAAGATGTACTTATTGCAGTACCAGAGTGAAACCTCACAGAACGAGATGGATGTGCCCTAACTGTGATATCGGATTATGCATGATAGCAAAAAGTAATGATAATGTGACATGTTTCGAAAATTTTCACAAGGACTGGAAATGATATTTTTAAATTTTCTACATATATAACATTTTTAATTATAAATTTGCATTTAACTTCTTTTAATGATTGATTTGTGCTGTGAGTATGTATCAAACTATCTAACAGTTATATATATATGTATATATTATTTTTAGTATGTAATGCAAATATATGTAATTTTATGTCCAAATTTGTATTAAAATTAGAAAAAGTGCAGAAAAATTTAAAACAATAATTAAAAACTTATAAAATTATTTTTCTTTAATTAATTCCGTTAAAATATAAAAGTTTTATGGCCTTAAAATATTAGATTTTTTTTTTCTAAATAGTCTTTTGGATTGGTTAGTTTGAATAGGAAAAATGGACCGTTACTGTTCAGTGGTTTCACTGTGAAACCGTAAATTTCTCGAAATTGAAAAATGCTAAATTTTTTTTCTTTGTATATTTATGATCATCATCATGTCTAATAGCCATTTTTGAAGTTATTTTGTTAATTTTTCAAAGGGAATATGTAGTGAACTTTAAACGGTTAAAATGTATTTTATTAACGATTGAAAATTCCACCCAGATAAATAAATAAATAAATATATAGAGATTGTGAGCTAATAGTAGGAATTGAATAATTGTGCCTCGGGTAACCAAATAGTCATGGTCACGAACTCGTGGATGGCGTTATTTTAGTCGAGTCATAAATTCAAATCCTGAAGCCATTTAAGACTCGCTGATGTGCGTTAAATCTGTCGAGGCCCAAAGGCATACCGTTGGTGTGGTTTGGTATTTGTGAGTATGGAGTGTCAGTTTGTTCCCGTCACTTGATCAAGGATCAAATTTCTGAGGTCCGTAACTTTTAGCCCTCATGTCACTTTGATGTTAATAAAGAGAATCAATCTTAATAATTGGTTAAGTTTTTCTCAAAATATAAAACAAGCACTTCAAAATGTGTTGGCAAAAACCTTCTAAACTCTTAACTGCCGATTAAAAGTTACGTGATTTTTTATCCAGTGCCAACGTTTTTCACATAGGCATACGTATGCGGTATATTTGGAGAACAGGAAAGGAATAAATAAGCAAATTTTTCATATGAAATAAATAAAACCTTTGCAAACATTGTAAAAGGTCATTTTATTGCATTCCTAAGCCTTCGGAATAGTTTCACTGATAGCAGCGCAAAAGAAAAGGCTCGTATTTCGGAAGGACGTGTATATCCGTCCGAGGCACTTAACGCAGTGGTTGAGCGTTTTATACGCTAGTGGTAGTTAAGTGTTTAACAAACATATGCACTAAATTTAAAAAAGAAAATGGAACATATAATACAGTTAAAAATCCAAAGAGAAAGGTAAAAGAATTAAATTCATTTAATTCGTGGAATATGGCTTTAATCATAAATATAATGTCCTAAATAATACAGAAGAAATAAATTTTTCTCATCTTGCACAACATTTTAATTTATAGCTTATTTTTAAAATATTTGTATTCCTTAAGAGATATTTGTGTGGTTGCATTTAGTTATGGTATTTAATAACAACGTATAAATAAATGTCTAGAACCGCGATGTAATCTAAACGAGATTATAAACTTACAGCTCTTACTTCTAGGTTCTCTGGGTCCATCCACTGTAATCTTGATTGCTTTGTTGTAAGTAGCAACTTGAGGTGGATTCGAACTCACAGTAATAACCAAAGTGAAACTTTTCCCTAGAAATATAAAAGAAAAAATCAAGTTATTTCTGAAAAACATAACCAGTCTAACTGAGGGGAAAAAAAAGGAAAGGAAGGCATTTAAGGAAAAAAAAAACCCTTTACCGTATACTCATAGTGTAATGGAGGCCCGTGACATCCATTAGTGTGAGAGGGTCAGAAGGAAGATTAGTCATAGTCAATACAAATTCTATTTATTAACAAATTCTCAACAACGACACAAATTCAACTACCCAAGTTAAGACATGCACCAATTAATAAATATGGGGAGCAATAGCGAGGTAGATGAGATGCTAGAAGAATTAACAATAAATAGGATCGCTTACGTTCAGGCAATACACCTTTTAATTCAACTTGACCGAATCTAATTTAATTATTAATTGACCAAATCGTCAATCTCAATATTAATCAAATAAGTTCCGAAGTGCTCTCCTTTTGTTTGACTCGAAAGTTTAATCTTTATATACGAGTCTTGATTTGCATAATTACATTTTCTTCGAAGGAAAGTTTTCAATAGAATAATTTTTAAGGTATACGACTACATTCGGAACCGGGATTTTAAAAAAGCGCATAAATAGATAATTTTCATTATATTTAGTGTCACTTAGATAAGAATACATGTATAAAATTGTTTTTAGGACATTTTGAAAAAAAAAATTCTTTAAATACAATATTTCGGCTAAAAATTAACATAGAATAATATTTTTTCAAAATGTTCTCCTTTTGTGAAAAATGCTTCTATTATAATAATATTTTGCCTGTATATAGCTCAGACGTCTGTACAGAGGCTCAACTATGATTTTTGAAAATTCCACATTATTTTCAGAGTTACAACCATTTGAAATAATTATCGGCGTTTTTTTCTTAAGATTGCTCCCCTCTATTGACATAAAATATGAATAAACCCACTTCTAAGTTATATATTTCAAAAATTCTAGTTGAGTCTCTGTAGGGAAGTCTGAGCTATATACAGGCAAAATATTATTACACAATAGAAGCATTTTTCACAAAAGGAGACTATTTTGAAAATGGGTCATTCTATGCTCATTTTTTGTCAAAATATTGAACTTAAATAATTTTTTATTGTAATACTATTCTTAAAATAATTTTATATACATTTTCAAAGCTAAGTGACACTAATTATCATAAATATTATCCATTTATACGCTTTTGCAAAATCGTGGTTCCGAACGTAGTCGGATACCTTAAAGACCCATTATTCCTTAAGAGGACTATTAGTAGGAAGAACGCGGATAGACCCGTTACATAGCAGTTTATTAATGACAATATATTACTGAAGGTTTTATTTTTAAGCATTAAAAAAAAACAAATTTATACCAGGAGATTATTGGAAATGATCTACAAGATTTCAAAGCCCTCTTTCTTATTATCAAATTATTTCTTAAAAGTATTATTTAAAGTTCAACAGTTTATGAGCATCAAATAAAGTTCTCAAATATGTATATTACAGGAAAACAAGGTATAATTGAAATGTTATGAAATCTCTCTATACATAAAAAAAAGAAGTTTTTTTTTGTGATGACGTAATAAATTTGTTTATTTATCTCACACACGAGAACAATAATAAAAAGGCAGTGAGTCCTGGTCAAAATTATGCTTGCTAATTTGAAATTTGGCTGCATCGTTATGTTGTTAAGAAACTTATGTATTGCTGAAGAACTGTGTAATGGAATGAAATTGGTAGTGAGAAATATCCTCAGAAAAATATACTGAAGAGTGAAATTTTATGAGGAGATAAGAAAGGCGAAATTGTATGTATACTAAGGATCACACTGGACACTCGAGGGGATTTAGATATGCCATGTAGGGGGACGGACCCCCCCCCCCCAGTATATTTTAAAAATAGATATTTTGTTCCTTGTGATAGGTTATAAGGTGCAGAGAGAGTAAAAATGTTCGGTGGTAAGTTCGGAAGAGTTAGTTTCCAGAAACAATAAAAATATTGAACTAATATCCACGAAAATATTCTCAATGCATTTTTACGTATTTATCCAAGCTTGTTTCCGTTGAAAACATTTCAATGGAAGCAATACCCTCTCGCATCATAATATTAAGATAATTTATCATATCAGCTTAAATGTTCGAAAACAAATAAACGCATATATTAAATACTATGATTTTAATTTTTGAGATTAATCAGAAGACGAGTATAATGAATACGGATGTAAAGTGGTGTTATTGGTCACGGGAATGACAAATGAGAAGTGATGAATAAAAAAGCGCATTATGATACAATGATATACTTTTTTATTTACACATGTTTGGGCATTTGCTTTGGTTTACACATGTTTGGCCATTCTTGGCCACTTTTTAGTAAGTTTTAAATTTATTTTGAATCATTGACTGTTTATATACATTATAATGTAATTCATAGATTTCTTTTGGTATCTTCCCGAGAGTTAACCCTTTATCTACCGATGGTACTTATAAGTACCACTCATTTTCAAATTACATAGAATAATCCTTTTTACGAATATTCTGATGATATTTAGCAGGAACACTCTTTTAATTTCACACTTGCAGGATACATGACAGCACAGGCTCTATGACAGGGGTGGTGAACCTTTTTGGATCAACGTGCCATTTTTTCTAAAAAAGTGCTTAGTGGGGTATAGACGTGCCATTAAATAATTTTGACTTGTGATTTTTGGGAAAATAATAAAATTAAATACTAACCACTCAAAACTCTTTATTTACCATTAAAAAAATACATTTTTCACTTTATAGCAGTAAATGTTTTCCTCTACACATGTAATTCAAATTAAAGTAACATTAGTGTGACTTCTGCTATTGCCGATCAGATGACAAATAACTTACATTAGAATTGTAAGATGTTACTCTTTTAGCAGAATACATGCTGAATTAGAGTCATCTACCAAATGGTTTTCTAAAAGTGAGACTTAAATGTTATTCACCTCTGAAAATAATGATTCTCTGGCATAGGAAGATGAAAATATGGTTAAAAAACATGAGCCAGCTTCTTCAAACAGTTAAATGTATCTGGAATCGAATTCCATGTTTCCAAAATTTCGTTACTGACATTTTTTCTTATATTGTTAATTTTCTATATATTGTTAATTATATTGTTAATTTCTATTGTTAATTTTCTATTGTTAATTATATTGTTTATTCTATATATTGTTAATTGTTATGTTGTTATTATTTCTATTTATTGTTAATTTTCTGTTTCAATCAATTCCAACATTTTTCTTGTTTTCATAAATTTCTGAATCCATATTGAGCTAGAATGGAAATCAAGCACAGTTGAATTTCAAATTTTTCAATTTCTTCCAATCGAATTGGGACAAGTTCAGTTTGTCAAATGATGTCACATCAGGGTACATAATAATTATGGAAATAAGTTCTTGCATAATTTTTTTTTTCGTCTGATTTTTTCAAGTTCGGGAAGTACTAGTAGTTTCTTGTAATAATATCGTTTCTGAAAATATGCAATTTAGCGTCAAAAGAAATGAGATCCCTCTTGAAGATAATATTTTTTACTTTTATTTCGAGGCTTTACATTCAATTCTTTGAAATGTTGGCATATGTCTGTAAAAACGCGACTGATCACTCGCATTTATTCGTAATACTTCACAGTGAACTTTGTTATTTTGAACTAAAATGCTAACCGTTTTGATCGGAGACGTGCCCAAGTAATTGTGTCACGTACCATCAATGGCAGAGTATTATATTGTATATATATAAATGAGTATTTTATTTTTTATTATGTCAGAATGTATTTCTTTGTTTACTTTCAGTAAGTTGATAATTTTTAAAAGAATTTTTCAAGAGGCTCGCGCCCCTCTTGTAGGGTTATAACGCCCCCTGGGGGGCGCCCCACAGTTTGAGAAATACTGGGTTACATGGAAAACTTTTGGTTAAATCATTTTTATTGCCCCTCTGCAATCAAACGAGTGCACTAAGTGTTTATTACCGTCGCAACATGAGAGTTATTGGTGACGTATCCGGTAATTTTTAACTGTAGTCAAGTGATGAAGACGATACCCCCCTTCTCTGTCACCCTCTCTCCAAAATTTTACACCACGCCGATGAGACAGCCATGACGGATTTAATGTGAATCAGCCCCTCTACATGGCAGGTCTTCAGTCGCAACAGAACTCGAACCTGCAACATGTCGGTAATGAGTTCGTGACCATAAGCACTTGGCTACTGGGGCCACGCTCTACTTCAGAAGCTCTCAAACTTTTTTGTCTCAAAGACCTCTTGCAAAGTTTTTCAGTTTGGGGTTAACCCCTGCTTACCTAACATTGAATTTTCGCAAATTTACCAATTTAAATGTCTTTTTGATTGCTGGTTTAGATCTACTTACTTTAAACGATTTAAATTTCTGATTGAAGTGAAGAATGGTGTTTAAAACTTAAGAAAAACATGTTAATCAAATTGAAATTTAATTAATACATAAAATAAATGAGCAACAAACAAATAAAAGAGGAATAAATATGGTGCTTCAATAACAATTTTTCAACATTTGGAATCAATTGTGTCAGGTTTAACCTTAAATCTCCTCGGTTAGTATCATCCCGGACTTATTTCCCCCTTTCTTTTTCGATTTGGAGATGAGAGAGCAGCCACTCTGAAACTCCTAGACAATCACATGTTAAAAAGTAATTAAAAATTTTCTTACGATGTTCCATAATTCGTGATAAATGATAGGTGTCTTTTTAAAGCAAAATTTGCGGACAAGGTCTTTGTGTTTAATAACATTTATGCCGTCCCCTTGTAACTGCAAATTAACTTTATTAAAATTAGTATAAATAAATCTATTAAATAGATTAAATCTGGTTTCCGCATGACTAAATTTTCTTTTAAAACTAAAATCATGATTTGATTTAATGAGAGCCCCCATCATAGACCCCCTTTTACACCTCAAGGACCCCTAAATTATTGTTTTGCTGACGTGGACCCCTTGTAGGTCCTCATAGACCCCTGGGGGTCTGTGATTGATTGATTGATTATTAACGTCGCACTGTTTAGCTACACGAGGGCTTTTGGCGACGGTCCACGTAATTTTGAACCATGGTCAAGTGACGTGGACGACACCTGAGCTTGCACCCCCTCTCCTAACTACCACACCACACCAACGGGAGGACGTTTGAGCTCTCGACAGATTTAACGTGCATCGCTGCCCTACACGGCGGGTCTTTAGTGGTACTGGGCTCGAACTCGTGACAAGGCAAGCCACGGTCTGATACCTATACCACTCGGCTACCGCGGTCCCTGGGGGTCTGTATAGACCACTTTGGGAATCACTGCTCTACTCGATCAAATCTAATTCTCAATTTATTATTACTCAAATATTTACTCAAATATCATGTTTTAGTAACATTTTTCTGGCGGCTGATCTACTGCTTTTGGTGATAATTTATTCTTGTTGTTGTTATTGGAAAATTTCTTTCTAGCTCACAGGCAAACTAAAGTAGAGAGCACTCTTCTTCCCAGCGTGATTTTTTTGTTATTCTTGCAGAAAAACAAAAACATGCCACACCAATAGTATAAAAAGATAAAAAAAAAAATATTGTATTATATTATACCTTTCTTGCGGAGCAATGGATTGTTCTCAACATACACATCCATTTCCCTTAGCATCGTTGTATGCAAAATAGTTGCTGGTTTCTCAGCTACTTTCTTTTCTGGTTTCCATATTTGTATTTTTGCGTAGACAAGATATCTAACTTTTCTCTCATCTTCCAACTTTAAAGTGCAATAGATTTATCTAGTTGGAATGTATTGCTATTTTTCCTTTCCTCCTTTTTATTCTTCATATAAAGAAACCATTTCCTTTTTATGCCACATAAAATGCATCACAAATTTGTTGCATTTGTTATCAGCAGAACTTGATTTCGATTTGTGATGTATCAGTTAAAGGTAACAAATTGATGTGTGCACAAACTGTACACACACATTTCTACAAAACTGTATTAAACATAACTTACTCTTATCTTACTACTAAACTGTATTAAACATAAATTCTGATCATGACTTCAAAATTAAAGAAAAGCATATGTTTTACATCACTTTTATTCTGGGATATTTTAATTTCTTCGTTTATTTTAAAGTACTTTGAGGAATTTCAAAAAAGGCTGAGTGTCTTAAATAATGAATATCACACAAAGTTATATAACCATATATAATTCAATTTTCCTCTAGCAAATGTTCCGCATTTCATAACTTTTACAAAAATGTAATACTTTGAGTACTGTAATGCAGGGGTGGGCAAATAGCGACCCGCGGGCCACGTGTGGCTCGCTATGACAGTCAGAAATTTAAATAGATAGAAAATTTCTTCATTTAGGTCAACATGTGTTTGTGAATCCAAGTTTTTCCTGAATGAAGATCAACAATAGTAAATCTAGAAAAGTATGATAGGGTACATTTGTCTCATTAAACTGATTCTTAAGTTAAATGTGCTCTTGCAGCTATATACAGGGTGTCAGGGCTTAAAGTATCCAAAAGTAATGGCCTTTTTTTTCGGAACTACCCATCTGAATGTAATAAACTGTTCATCCATGGATTGAACAACTCTCAAGATATTTTTTGGGTCTAGTCCGATCGGCCGCACTTGCTTGCACGCATTATTCGGCAATCTCTGCGACGATAAACTTTTTACACTATTTTCATTAATAAAGATGTGGATGTCACAGAAAAAGATGGAGCACGTACTTTGGTTAAAAGAATTTAAATCAGTCACATCATGTACAGTGACGTGTTCAAGCAGAGAAAATGGAACGTTGACCCTCCGTCATCAAAATCTATCCACCAATGGGAAAGAACTTTAAAGGAGACGGGAACTTTGGCAAGTATCTGTAAGTTTTCGTGATAGAAGATACTGTTGATCGTGTGCGTGATTCATTTTGTAGGAGTCTTGATAAGTCTATTAGGCAAGCCAGTAACGACTTTTGATTCTGTTCAAACACGTCGCTGTACACGTATGACTGATTTAAATTCCACTAACCAAAATAAGTACTGCATCTTTTACTATGGTGTCCACATCTTTACTAATGAAAATAGTGTAAAAAGTTTATCGCCTGAGATTGCCGAATAATGCGTGCAAGCAAGTGCGGCCGAACAGACTAGACCCAAAAAGTCTCTGAGAGTTTTCCAATCCATGGATGAACAGTTTGTACATTCTGATGCGTAGTTCCGTAATAATAAGCCATTATTTTTGGATACTTTAAGCCAGGCACCCTGTACTTAAATTTAGCACAATAAAAATAAACTGAATAAAGCTGCGACTATTTTAGTTATCTAATGAATGTAATCATTTAAAAAAAGTTGTGGTCTTCCGGTATCTCCCGCTTTCATTATGTTGCCATTAAGCCAAAACAATTACCGGCTCTTGCGCTGATGCCATAGATTACTTAATATGAAAATGTGAATGTAACCTAAAAATATTGTGCATGTATAATGTTACTGTATGTAATGTTCGAGTTTAATAGGGGGTCATGGTAGCCAAGAGGCCATAGTCACATGCTCGCGGCAGGTGTGTCACGAGTTCGATTCTTAAAGCCACTGAAAATTCGTCGTGTAGAGGGGATGGTGTTTATTAAATCTGTCGTGAATCGAAGTCCTCACTTTGGAGTGGTGTGTAAGTTAGGAGAATGGGGCCAACTCAGGTGTCATCCTCACAATCTGGTTTAAAATTTCGAGATCCATCGTCAATAGCGCTTTGTAACGTATTCCGTCACACAGCTGTAAATCGGCTCCTTTTTTGTGGATCGTATCACCACATCTTTATTCACCCCGGAAACCTTTGACACCGTGAGAGAACCCCAACACCGCCCACGAACCTGATGTAACTGGAGGATGAAGGGGTCGACCGTTACCATCGGAGACCCTAGAGAGGGCAGAGAGAAGAGAAGATTGGAAAATTTCTCAGAGAAAGTGTGAGACCTCCTCCCTCACAAACAACAGATAAAAGATCTCAACAATATTTTTAATAACTTCAATGCATATACTGTAATTAATAGCTATGACGTAAATAAATTAAATATTTAAATTAATAAATATCACGCTACATTTATTTATCCCGAATGTTACACCCTTGTGTTGTTTTGTGAAGCGCGAAGTGAATAAACACTCATCCGAATTCTTTAGAACAATTTTGGGGTATTTTCTAGAAATATATAGGTAACTGTCTCTCAGATTCTGTTTATCAGAATCAACAGATTGTACAGATTTGCAACAGTTCATCAGGGACATGTAAGATAAAATATAATAGGAGAAGAATGCAAAAAATAATAAAGGACTAGACAAATCCAAATATTTTTTGAATAGGCTGCATTTTTGTAACAAAGCATTTGAAGACACGGCAAGTCCCAAAATGAGAGAGCCATTTCAGTGGTGGCCCCATCTAATGGCGGCTCTCGCTACTAAATTTGGATGTTTGAATTAATTTAATTCAATCTCTTGCCAAATGCTAAATATTGCCGTGATTTAATTTTGCTAAGAGTACCAGAGCCAAATTGATACTCAAAGGATCTTTTACATACCACATAATCATAGGACGTGCAGGTCTACGATATTTTATCGACTCCAGCGGGAATCGAACCAGCAACCTGAGCTTACGAAGCGGGAACGCTACCTCTAAGCTACCAAGTCTAACAAAACCAAATATATTCGGAAATAAAACTTGTGTTCAAATCATTATACGATAAGTTAGTTCTATTAATTGAATGGGGATTTTAAAATTTCGTAAAAAATAAGCTCCCAAATATTTCTAAGCATTTATTTTAGGAGGTTAATGATATCACTTAAATGAAATCAAAGGTTAAACACCAAAAATAAAATTAATGCAATTGCTACAGTCACACATTACTGTTTTTTTTTTTGTTATTTTAGAAGAATTTATAAAAGATAAAATAAACCCATATACCAAAAAAGACTGAATTAAATTGAACAAATGGTTCATTATATCTCTTGTTGAACCAATCACGGTTCATTCTTAAAGCATTGCTCTCTAAATGGAAAATATTCAAATTTATTAATTTAATAGGATATTTTCTTAATTTTTAATGTAAAATTCTTTGAATAAAGTACATATATTAACATATAAGCGTGTTATTTCGATATATAAGTGTATAATTTTAAGGGCAAACGAGGTAATTTAATTTAATCATTTATTTAATAAGCCATCAATGAATAAAACTTTTAAAATTTTGAGCAATTGTATCTCCATTGAATAAAATAAATATTCTAAAAGTAAAAGTGTTACATTAGCTCATAGTTTTATTACATAGTTTGACGAAACTGAATAAAAAAAAAATCCCATCATCATAGAATAGATAACGAAATAAAATCTATGCGACCAAAGAAAAACAAAAATTTCTTTTTTAATCACATTCTGTAACGAACAAAGCTTATTTCATTCTTAAGTATTGGCAAATTATACTGCCCGCTTGCGGCTCGAACTTCAGATAATAAGCCTACAAGCTACGAATTAAAAAAAAAAAAAAAAAAAGTAATAATGTAACGTTTCCTGACTTTTTTCCCAAAACATTCGAACAGTGCGTGAATGTTTTCTTTGGCAGAGGAAAGAAAGGGGCAAAAAAAAAAAGAAAGAAAAAGAGATAAGCTTCTCAGCAAGTAAACAAAGTATTTGTAATCCCTTCGAACCATAAGAATCATCTGTTTAGAGACCATATGTAGTTCCCTTCCCATGAATATGTTCACTTTTCTTTTCCCATCGTGGCTGACAGAGTTTCGAATTTTCACGGCGCGATCTCTGTGGCTTAACTGTAGCAGACATGCTTTCGGAAACTAGGAAATATACCTGAAGAAATTCGGTTTTGTTGAGTAAAATGATGCAAACAGAGAGAGAGAGAGAGAGAGAGAGAGGGAAAGAGTTTGCGGCGCGCGAATTCTCGTAACTTGAGAATATTTTGTTTCTGTTTTGGGAGAAACAAAAATAGAATAAAAAGCTTTCCTTCCTTCTTTTTTTCAAGAAGTTTAATAGATATGGTTAATATAAGAAAGTCAAGGCGCGTAGAAGTGTTAAGGCTGTCTTCGGTTAATGTTAAAGAATAGGACCAGAATTTGGAGCATTTTTTCAGATATAAAAGAAATGAAATATTAATATGATATTCTGGCTTCACTATCCTTTAGAGAGCAGAATTTTTTAACATACTTCCCGTTTTTAGCCGAGTTTATTCATTTTTTCTGGTATAAAATGTGTTTCGCGTTATTTCTCTTATATCGTAATGTTAAACGGGCTATGCCTTCACGAATTAAAACAAAAAAGAAAATATTCATTGAATGTTTTGGCATTTTTACAAGCACTATATTGTTAACAAAGGTATGAGTTATAATATTGCAAATTTCGATAGAAATTGAGGCATTTTTTCTGTCTGAAAATGTGCTTCGCGTTTAGTTCAAGCTCTCTTACTTTTACCGAAGACAGCCTTAATGGTAGATAGATACTGTCGTTACATAAATAAATAGTTATCCATTTTTTTAACAGTTTATTTTTGGCTGTATGAATACAATAAATACGGAACATAGTGATAAGTCTTGCGGATAATTTTAGGTTTCGGTAATAAATAGAATATTTTTTTTTAAAAAAGAATTTATTAAGTGTGCATTGAAGAATCAAATTACTAAAGACGATTCAGTATTAACTAATGTCTCTCTATAGAACTGCATAAAAGAATACTGTACTTGTATTTAAGGCTTATTTTATTCTAAAATACTACTGATGGATAAATGTACGATTTGTTGAATCAAATCTGAATGAATATTTGTTCTCATTCGCGCGTGTAAAGCACAATTTCTCTCTTTCTCTCTCTCTATATATACAGTCGAATCTCTACTTTACGAACCTCAATTTTGCAAATTTCTCTAATTTGCAAACCTTTTCCTGGAACCAAGAACATTTTACGATTTTCTTCGAAAAATGACTTCCAAATAGCGAAGTGAATTTTCTATTTAACGAGCTTTTCTTTTGTGATCCGATTTTTTTTCTTCCTATTTTTGAAGTATTCAAACATCTGAAATCTTTAAAACAATTCGACGCAAATTACAGTGTGAAGAAAATACACCTGAAGGGGTGTTTGGTGCATCGTAAAGATAAGCGAGGGGACATAAGGAAAAAAAAATTTACAGATTTTACAAGTAATTAAATTTAAAGGCCACATGTAATGTATGCTTAGGTAAAATCCTAAGAGAGCCCACACCCTTGGCGACAAAATGAAAAAAGCGCCAAGCCAGAACGAGATGGCGCCAAGCGAAACCGACAATGGCGGCAAGTGAATACAGAGATAAGGTGGATGCGTAATGAAAATATATGTAAACAATACAGAAATTAAGCATTCAAGATTAAAAAAAATATAAGAACAGCACTTATTTTCTTACTGCTGATCTTTTCTGAGTGGAGGGTACAGCGTAACGACTGATTTTAAAAAAGTCTTGAAGGTCTCATCGCTAAGTGAATGATCGTGTGAGCACCGCCATTTTTATTCTGCGAGGTAATGGTCGAACATATCTTCGGCGTGGCTGGTGCAATTTTGAAGAAAGCGTTTTATTGTCGACCATGTTACATCATGCCGATCGTTACATTTAGGACATTCATAACTCTAAGCAATAAATCCTTTCTTCATGCACTATTCAATCAATTCTTTCTAACCTTTCACATTCAACAAAGTAAAAAATTCTAAGATATATTCATTCACACACACAACCATTCCAGCCCGGTTCCCCAAAACAAAATGAAATTCGAAATGCCCGCCGACAAAATACGAAATTTCCAGAAATAGGTTTACCATATCTAGTGTATCAAAGTAGGGTTACCAAGATGGCACAATTATCGCCAACCTAAAATAATTCGCTCCAAGGGTGTGGGCTCTCCTAGGACTGAACCGTATGCTTAATATTACTGTTTATAAAGTAATGTATGTTTAAAATTACAAGCAGGCTTAAAATTAGAAAATGTCATTAAAATCCAGTAATTTTAATTTAAAATTATTTTTTAAAGTTGAAAACAGTGTGTATGGATAATATTTTTTTTCAATTCCTACTATTAGTTCACTCTCTCCCTATATAGATTTATTTATATATATTTTATATCTTGTTCAATCGTTAATAAAAGATTTTCTATTCATCTATTCAAGTTCAAATACATTTTTTTAAACTTGCAGTGGTTGACACTTGATGATAATACAGTTTTTCAAATATTAATTTAGTAATTAAATTAAAAAAATAAATAAATAGTAACAAACGAAAATGATAGTTCGACAGCATTAATAAAAAGGATACTCGTTTGTTGTGTCCCTGTAGCGCAATGCATAGCGCGTTGGACTTCTAATCCAAGGATCGTGGGTTCGAATACACCTGTAATGGCCTAATTTCTGACAATGTGATTTATTGTTTACTATTCTATTTTATTAGAATAATTAAGTTTAATTAATGAATAAATAGTAACAAACAAAAATAGTTAAACACCCTATACACACAGAAAGGAAAATTGTAAAGAAAATCGCTTTCTATTTTGACGCTTAATATTATGATTGTGTCATATGTATGCACATATTAATATTAATTGTAACTATTTAATAAAAAGTAACTAAAATAAAATTTTTCTTTGTTGAACTAGGTAGGAATTAACTTAAGAATTTCTTTTATATTACTTGTTATACTAGACTAGCGGCAAATTTGTAATAACTTTTATGTTATTGCTTTTATAATAACGTACTTAGTAAAATATATTTTACATTAGAAAACCAAAGATAAAAGAAATAGTCTTACAAAATAATTAACAGCGGGCTAAAACGAGTACTTTTTTTTTTTAATTCAAACTAAATTGTAAATCTCACTCTTTCACTTAACATAAAGATAAATAAAATACCACTTCTAGACTTTGGCACCTAGTCCATCTTATTTAATCGAGTCATCAAAATTTCACTTTCTTTTTACGAAGACAAAAGTGGTGAAAACGATTTATTTCATTCCTAATAGGACTTGGGGAAAGCGGGGAAAAAAGACAAAGGACAGGAGCATTATCTTCCCCAAAGATCCCCAAGAGAAAGTTAGACAAAAGATGCGATGGAGGGAAAATTTTCGGACGTATCAAATGCGAAATGAGCGCTAGAGACAACACAGTTCCTTAGATAGCGATTTGTTTAAAGAGTTTGTTAGGATGTCATTCGGGTGCAATTTCTCGTGATTAAAGACAGGTGATTGGTGAGACCGAGTCAAAAGCCACTTAATATCCTTCCCGGAAGTTAATGGAGGGAGCTTTAGTACTGTCTTTGACTTCTGTTTAATCCCTGAGATTTGGAGTTCCATTTCAAGCAATGTTATAATAAAATATAATAAATATTAGTTGAGATAAAGGTGTCTATAATGATGAGAAATGCAGCCGGTATTTTGAAGAAATTATTAAATTTTAACTATGTTAACTACATATGTTAATGTTATTTTATCATGAAGCCTTTTCCTAATGAAATGTCAGAAGGAGAAAACTCATTATAGATAGTATTGTTACTCTCTTTTTATATAAATCTTAAGATAAATAGTTGGTTGTTAATTCTGAAAATGCATTTACGAGCATTTTACAACAACGCAACCAGTCTATCAGTCAGAATGAGCAAATATGCTTTATTCTGAGTGATTTATAAAATTCACAAGCATATGACGTTTTATAAAACAAATAGGATGTGATTTATTTGCTTTGTTTTAATTAATACTGTTAAAAAAACCCCCGTTAAGGTATGTGATTACCTTCGGAGCACTTTTTTTGAAATTTTTAAATTTTCAACTGAATAAACACTTTTTTTTATTTGAAATGGGGCATAAAACTAGGAATTCAAATAGAATTTCCACAAAATTAAAAATAATTTTGGATATATTGGGAATTTTGAGCGAAAATTTAGTGAAAATTACAGTTACGGTAAGGCTTGTATTGAAAATTCTAATTAATATATTTGAATAATATTTATACAGTACATAACTAACATCCTTATCTATACTTGGAACAATAAGATGTGTAATATTTTTGAAAGTTTTTGAAATATGTCATTTTTTATGCAAGAACACAATTTTTTACAAGAAACTAATGTTATTTTCTCACAAAAAGTGCGATAAAATACATAAATATATACACTGAGATTAGATATTACATAGTGTGAATTGCAAATAAAACTAAATAAAATATTTTCCGAAAATTTCAATTCAATATCTTAAAACCTTAAGTGAACTTTACTATGAAGCAAAAAATTGAAAAACATAGTTTCTCAGAAAATGCATTTAAAGATTTTAATACAGTATAAAACTTTTTCTACTAATTGTACATTTTTTTAACTCACCATATTTATAGGTCAAGATCTCTTTAGCTCTCTTTATGGTTAACTAATTTTGACATTTTTTTAACCTTTTGATGTTTTCCAGAAAGTTGTATAGACAATAACAATTGTCGTTTATAGTGAAACTTTGATGAAAAATTGCAGTTACATAGAATTCTAATAAATGTATTCAAATAATATTTATACAGTACGTGTATAATACCTTTATATGCGTTAGAAATTAAAATATTTGTAATACTTTTGAAAGTTGTTTAAATATGCCAAATTTTATGCAAAAACACGTTTTTTTAAAAAAATTAATGATTTTTTTTCCATAAAAAAGTAATAAAGTAAATAAATATATACACAGAGATTAGATTTTGATTCATAACACACAGATAGAACTAAATAAAACACGTTTTGAAAATTTCAGTTCAATATCTTAAAAATATTTTGTGTAGGGATCTACTTCCGGTTTACTAATTATGCTATAACTTTGCTTATAGATATCGTAAAAACAAAAATAGAGTGTTTTTGGAATCTTAAATGTATGGGGTATAAAATAAAAGCATAAAAGAAATTTCGAAAATTTTCACCGAAACGGCGAATTTTTGGTAGTCACATGAATACACAGGACCATGATTAGTTGTGAAACGCTATGTTAATTATATAACATGAGCCGACTGGGTTGACCGCTTAAGGAAAAATGTGAATTTATGTTAACATTTCAAATTCCTCAAATAGCTCTACATAGCAGAACATTATAATTTTTTTGACAGAATTATTCAAATAACCTTGCTTCGAAACAATTTTAGCAATAAGAAATGCTTGTATTTATTGATTGAATATTAATGTTGCGTTTATAAGCCACATGAGATCTATTGGTGACGGAACTCGTAATTTTGAAATAACAGTCAAGAAACGAGGATGTCGGATCCTAGACATAATGGATTTATTTAGAGAAGTTTTAAGATTGAGTAAAATATTAAAGTAAAGTATTAATATGTTTTTTTCCAGCAAGAAATAATCATTATTAAACTTTTTTTTAAATATCTATTTAAATTATTGAATAAAATGTTTTTCTTAAACTTTTCTTAAAGATTTATTAGAAAAATTATTTGCTAAAATTACGCTTTTGGACTAAGACAAACAATTTTTATAATTTTCCTGTAACAATTATCATATTTAGAGCAATTCAGATTTCAAAAAGCGCAATCATTTAATACAAATTATACAGATTGATATGAAAAATATTGAAAACGTCTATAAAAAAAGGTTTTAAAAGCATATTTCCTTTTGAGATTGCGTGGAGGGAAGTTTTGCATTTGTAACTTTAGAAAAAAATGTTCTTCGCGATTAATTGTAAGCTATTGTGTATATAAACTATAGCACTAATGATCATCAGGTTTTTACCATAGTGATTTTTCTAATTATGGATATTATCTTAACAGTTACATGCATGCATCTTTATATTATAGACAGTAAAATTCATCTTAAATATAATTCATCTGAAATTTTCACATTAGGCAACAGTCAGATACCATTTTTTTAAAAATAAAATTATATCAATTACAGCTGTATTGTAAATTCCAGGGAAAGAACTTAACATAACTGAAAAAAAAAATAATTAAAATACGATTTTGTTCATTTTGAGAAAAAAAAAATTTGCTTTTTTGGCAGCATATCGCATTTGATGTCGGTCTTAGCTAAATATGGAAATAAATCAATTCATGAAGAGAAGCTTAAGAAGATTTTCCCAAATTTTCAGTTTTCTGTGCAAACAAACGAGGTTATTCATGTCAATGATTCAAGTATGAGCTTACTGAAAAACATTGAAAATCATAATTGATTTATTTTTCAAATAGTGCTAGTACTTTAAAATTTGCAATTCATTTGCTCCTACTGAAGTCATCTGGTAACATAAAATTTAAATTGAACAACATTTAAAAAAGTATTAATTTTTTAATGAATTTCGGAAAAAAATTAATGCTATTATTGATATCTTTTACATAATGTGGAGATTTCTGACATGAAATATTTTGTTTAGTAATAAAGACTTGAAAACTCTGCTACCTTACTCACTTTGCTTTAGCGTTGTTGTTACTAATGCCACCTAATTGGCAAAGGCCAGATCAAGGTCCACGAAATTAGGGTTAAGTGACGTCTGTCGTTAGCTGTAGCTTTGAGCCCCATACAGGTGACAGAACGATTTAGGTCGGTTTCACCCCAATTTTGAGGGAGAACACCCATGGGGTGGACAGGGGCCTCCCACTTTCTATCCCCTTCCACCAACCTCACGAGAGGACTTGCGGCTCTACGGCTATTTAAAGTACCCCCTGCCATGAAGACACTATATATTTACAAACATCCATGTCTTTTCCGGGATTCGAACCCAGGCCTATTGACACAGCAGTCAGCGTCGCTAATCACCATACCGGATGGGCGTAAGACCTTAAAATATAATAATATTTTGGACACTAGATATAAAAGTATTTGCTGAAATACTAATTTAAAATCTGCAGGAATGATTTCAGAAGAAAAAATATTGTTAGATTAATTCACAAAAACATTAAAATATTTTTTCATAAAACCAATATAATAAAAATTATCATTTGTTAAAATACTCAAAGGAAAAAATTAAGAAATTTTACATTTCATTCATGTTGTTAAAATACATTTAAATTAGAAATAATTTTATTTTTATGATAATAAAGGTTATTTCATAAGAAACTGGGGAATAAACTTTCAGCTTTCCCATAGAAACACTGTGATAAACAAAATTTTTGCTTGTTGTTGCTGACGTGTGTTTTATCCTGGGATATATATGAAAGACGAGAGATGGAAGAACAGAAACATACAATACAAAAACAGAAGAATATACACTTTTTATTACAATCGATGATCCTAGCATTGAACATTCCATTCGAGACGGGAATCCATTTCACGCGGAAGTCCTTATTCTTTTCCCGAAGATACATCCATGCCTTTTTCGGGATTAGAACCCGAGCCCACTCGGTTACAATCCGAGTATCATACCCACCATACTGGCTGGGCGGAAAATTCTTGCATCAAAATATGAAATAATAATAATACCGAATTTATGTTGTAACTCAATTAACTACAAGACACAATCGAAGAAACGTAGGTAAAAAATGACTCATTAGTAAAAGTACACGACTATAAAAAGAGGGAAAAATGAATGTATAAAAGTATTCTTTTAAAGAATTTTTATTTCATTAATAATATTTACAAATCAAAAAATGCATTGACTTTTCCAGCCACTCCACTGTAACAGCAAATTTAAAAACATACACTTTTCAAATAAAATTCACGGGAATTTATACGCTAAATGTGCAAATTTATTTTCAATCATGTTTTTTTAAAAATCAAACTACAAATAGAGGACCATTTTCTTATTCTACATCTTTCATTACACTGGAAAAATATATGTATAAAAGCGATAGGGAATTGGTCCCCTTCGCACTGACCCCCCTCCCCTTTTCTTTATAACATTATTTCACATTTGTGATAATTTTTTAAAATATTTCTTCCCCTTCGTTCTCGATAAAGAAGTGCTCGAAGTCCCCAAACCATTGTTTGTAGATGAGAGCTCAAGTACTAATACAGGCTTTTAGCATTTACGCATTGAATTAAAGTCGTAAGAACGGGGGATGGGGGTCGGCATCGAATGAGGAACCAGAGCGAAAAAGAATTTAAAATGAGTCAAAGTGAAAGAGAGTAAAG
Organism: Trichonephila inaurata madagascariensis; assembly: GCA_019973955.1. Lineage (NCBI taxonomy): Eukaryota > Metazoa > Arthropoda > Arachnida > Araneae > Nephilidae > Trichonephila > Trichonephila inaurata. Next base: position 65,834 of record BMAV01023408.1, on the reverse strand, counting down.
AAAAAATATTCTTAAGTCTTTGAAGAATCAATGTTATCTGAAGAAAAGTGGATTACTGTGTAATATATTCTTGAATTACAATTGAAATTTGAAACGAATTCATTGAATTTTAGTTTTTATTTTGAATGATTGTTACACGATGAATCTTTGAAGTGATAGATCAATCTGATTTCATGAATAGGAAAATTTAAATATTTAAGTAAATAAATGAATAAGAAAGGAAATTTCTTAACATAAACTTATATTTTATTAACTTAACATATTATTCCATATAATATTTAAAACATATAAAGGTAAGAATTTTTAAAAAAAATCGGTAAAAATCAACTTTTGAACTGTTGCCTTTGGCCCTTTTAGGCTAATATCTAAAAAAAACATTACAATCGCACATAAATAACGATCTTATACGCTGTTGCAATTGGTGCATACGGAGACACATGAGTTCATCTTAAATTTTTCTTTTTTTTTATTTATTTGTTTGGTTCCGGCTTGGCCTCAAAATATTCTATGTATCTTGAAATTTGTGAATATATTTTGTTTTTCTCAAACATTACGATTTAAATATTCAGTGGTGACTACTTTTTACACTTGACGAGTATTCTCGTAAATACACAAAATCCGGGTCCGGATTCCTCCAAAGCCCTTGCTTTTTTTTCGATTTATTATAATCCTATGTATATAGTACGTAAAACTTAATCAAGTATTTGCTATTAATAATTAATTTTAATAATTAATGCTAATTATTTATTCAATAACTATTTTCTTACTGCTTTTTGTTCCCCAAAGTCGACAAAATCAAAAGAATATGTTGGCCGGCGTATTGGAGCATGCTACGAGAATGGTGGACTTTCGACCCTGCCCCCGCCCTTGAAAAATTTCTATGTGTGCCAATGGGCAGAGATGACATTTAAAGGGATTTTTAGAGTGCAAGGGAAGTGAGGTTGTAAAACTCAATCAAGTCGAGATACTAACTTAATACTGAAACAAAATTTTCATTTCATCAAAGGAGGAAAAAAAAAAAAAAAAATTTTTTTTTTAAATCCTTAAAGTATGTGGATAAAAGTCTAAATATCATTTTGAAACAATCTACTGTTTGAGAGCTCCTCACGGAAGATTATAGCATCAATACAATTAACGCAATCATATAAACTTCAAAAATTTCTGCGAGTCTGTTTAAATTGCAACGTTTAACAGTCCACATCCAAGACATAAATTTCAAATCCTATGAAAACCTCAACAAAATGAAACAGTTTTACTAAAATATAATGTACCAAGATAAGAAAAATTATATTTAAAGCCATTTAAAAGAACCTTTACAGCAAATATTTCCTTTACTGTTGGTGGATAAAAATAATTTTAATATGCACACATATATTTTTTGCCTGCTCACTCACACCTAATGCTAACCGCGAATCACATTTGTTCAGCTGGTATAACTTCCTTTTCGAGGATTGTTATCCAGTCTTTAAAGTAAATCGAAAGTAATTTCTCAGAAATGTTGTCTGAGTTGGCAATGATAGTAGTCTCTTGAATATCAGATCAATGGTAAGTTAATTTTATTATTAAAAACACACACAAAAAAGGAAAATATACTTCATAGATGTTTATATAAAAAAAAAATATTCAAAAGAAGTTGAATTAAAGAGATAAGAAATTGGCAGTAAAGAAGATTCAAGGTTATGTGAAATTACAAACACATACTGTGTTTTACGATATTTTGTATATTTGATTTAGAATATTTCAGGGGGGCAAACGTTTTATTTTGTATAAAATAGAAAAAGTTTCATTAGCGTATTTTATAAAAAACTACAAAAAAAAAAAAAAAATTTTTTTAGATTTTTTTTAAAGTTTTTTATAAAATTAAAAAATTTTTTATTTACCTTTTTTAAAAAAAAAAAAAAAAAAAAAAAAAAATTGTTATAGATTTATTTCAAGGTTATTTATCTCTTTAAAAATTCTGTTATTTATATTTTTGCATTTTTATTTGAGGTAAAAAAAGAAATATTTAATTATATATTTACAGGACCTGTACAGCTATTTTTCTTAAAACGGTTGGTTTGCCTAAGTACATTTATTGATTTACGCGTATAAATGAATTTGATTTTTGAAATGTTTTGGTTTTTAAGAATAAATTGTCTAATAACGCAAATAGTAATTTCGAAGAGAAAAACTTTATACATATATAATATATATATAGAGAGAGACTCTAGAAATACTAACAACTGAGTAAATTAAATGAACTTTACTAATCAAATGCTATACAAAGAAAAAAAAATAAAAACATTCAGATGAAAAAATGTATTTTTTGATTATTAGTTTTGATGAGTTTACACAGCAAATTAAATATTGATAATCTTTAAATCTTTTGTTATCCAATATTTACATGTTGACATATTTTATTTTAAGTTCAACTCTAGTAAAACTGCAATGAAAATCTCATTTTTAGAAATTTTTCTGATAAAATAAGATTTAATTATAGCTATTAAAGAATGAAATATATTGGTGGAAGGAAATATTTTAATATACAAAAGAGTTAAAGGTCTCGTACATGCATACTTATATCTTATTGCTTGAACAATGAATAAAAAAGCAAATTTATTCTGTTAGAAAACTTCGTAGCGTATTATAATTTATTTTATTGTATATAAACTATTTTCTCTATGTTAACTTTTATCTTATATTTATTAGATTTTTTTAAAAAATTTGACTAAATTTTTTTCAAAATATATGAAAGTTGGTTTTTTTTAAATTCTTAGTCAAAGAAGAAAATTGTGAGACTTAACAAAAATATCCATACGCATAACATGAACAAGTATTTTTAAAATTCCTCAATGTTGTAACTTATAGAGTTGTCCACACACACACACACACACACACACACA
>BMAV01023408.1:35945-60605 GCA_019973955.1 Trichonephila inaurata madagascariensis | reverse complement strand
GTTTCCACTATTCGGTGAGATTTCTTGTTTTATTTTACTTTTTTTTTTCTATCTGGGGTAGATTTTTTTTTTATTTCTGTACTCCCTTTTTTTTCGTTTGATTCACAAGAAGTCTTCATCAACTTTTTTTCCTTTCTTACTTTTTTTTTTGTTCCTTTGAATTTTATTTAAAGCGTATCCCCTTTGAACATCCTCATTGCTGAAGTTTTCTTTTTGTACGGAATGTACGTTTTTTTTTTTAAAAAAAAAACAGAAAAAAAAAATCTGATTTGAATACTTCAATACATTATAAAGGTGGAAGTGGTCGAGGAGAATAAATTTGTGTGTAGGATGTATAGGAAAATTCAGAGAAACGAAGAGAATTAGGGGAATTAAAAGTCGAAAATCAGAAAATTTACTACATTCATCTGCTTTTATTTCTATTAGAGGAAAACGCACTGAAATTGATAATTTTCTTTTTTTTTTTAATTCTGTTTTTTGCTCATTACAATACAATGAAAAAAAAAAAATGAAACGAATTACTCATCAATAAGTATTGAATCGGAGCTCTCATGAAATTATATTCAAATAATCAAATTGGAGAAATATTACGACTTATCTTTGGCAACACATTTAAGGAAAGCTTTATTTTGTAACTATTAAAATTAAATCTGTTCCTAATAGTTTTTGTATAATTTTACAGTGTTGAGTAATTCTATTGATGCGGATAAAAAAGTATGAAAGCAAAATTCTAAGATTTTTTCATAAATTTATCTGAGGGAACTTATATCTTCCTCCCGAAATAAATTTCTTCCAAAATATGATTTATTATTTAGCTCATAGATCTTACTTTCTTCCAAAATACTCATAGATCTATAGCTTAAAATGAGATTAAAAACTATTTCAAAGTTAAAGTACTTGATACACGAGTATACATATTTGTCTGTAGAATGCGCAGATGACTGATTCCTCCCAAAATAGAGTGTACATTGGCAACTAATTCCTTGAAATACGGTAAAATCCATTTTATGGTGGCACCATCTAGCGGCGGCCCTCACTACCAAATTTGGGATCTTGAAAATTCCCTTTAATTCAAGTTCTCTTCGGATGCTAAATATTGTTGTGACTTAATCTTGCCGAGAGTACCAGAGTCAGATTGAAAGTCAAGGGATAATTTTCATACCACGTAATCATGTGACATGTGTGCCTGCGAAATTCGCATACACAGAACATCTATCGACTCTAACCGGGATTGAACCCACAACCTTGAGCTTACGAAGCATGCACACTACCTCTAAGCCATTAAGCTGACTTTTATTCGAACTAACAAAAGAAGCTTCTTTTCTAACCTACAAACACACACATATTTGAATTATTTTAAAATTAAATTACGAAAATGTTGCGGGAAAAAAGGTTAAAAAAGGAAAGTCCGTAAAGAATTTGAAGGATTTGTATTTGTTCTTGAATTTGATTCCTTCTCTACACTCGATGAGGAACTTCTTAGACTCCTTATTGTAAGAAAAAACATGTTTCTCTATTTAATCTGATTTTCTATCATGTATTAATTTAGATAATAAACATAACACCCAAAATATTGATTTTTGAATAGTCAATTTTTTCGAATATCGGTATAGTTTACAGAAGGTTTCAATTCCTTACATTTCTTTGTTTCTTGTACGAGAGGAAAAAAAAACAAGAGTCATGTTTTTTACATTTGATACGTGATTTCGACATCAGCAATAAAATCAAACTTTACTTTAAGTTTAACAGGGTTTCGGAGTTTTTACGCAGTTAAGGGGACATGGTACGATTTACGCAAAAAATTTTCAATTTAAGGATGTTCAAAAATTTCTGTTTGTGTGTATATGATGTTTGGTTTGTGTGTATACTATATAAAACAGATTTTATCCTCAAAATTTCATAAAAAGCTAGCCCTTTAATTTTTTGAGGAATAAACCTAAAATTTGTGAAAAGATTTTAAAATGTTACTCCTTCTACAAAAATTTACCTACACGCATGAAATTTTATTTACAAGTACGTCAAACTATGTATAACAAAAGTTGGTACGGGTTTTGCGATAACATGATTGGTATTTATACAACAATTTTTTTTACGAATGCTTATTGAAAATTCTTTAAAAAATGTATAAATTCTGAGTTCAATTATTTTTTTTTTTAAAAAAAAGTATGGCTTTAATTCAAAAATGCATACCGACTTTTGTTACATGTACTATTAGCAATAGGTAAAATAAAAATCGAAGCATTAGGCACTGTAGAAAAAAAGCCTTAGCATTTTAAATGAAGACAAACCAGTTATTTTATCATTCTGAGATAAGTCAGTTTAAAGTTTTGATTTGCCATAGGGATGTGAATAAAAACGAACGTAAAAGCTACTAGAATTCAGTGTTTCCTAAGTTTAGAGCTTTCAAATTTTGTGGTTATAGAAAAGCATATTAAGAATAATTTATAGGCTTAAAAAAATTAGATTTGATTTTTTGACCGATTTTTGTCAATTGAAACGTATTGTGTCCCCTTAATAATATAATCGGCTTCATGAGGTGTCAGCTTTGATTTAATTTTTGTCATTTCGACAGATGCCCTGAAATTGAAAAATTTATGATTAACGATTCCTCGGGTCTGGGGCTCTCTATAGTGTGTCTGTTCAGGCTCAGGAACGCTGACCAGTCAAATTCATAGGGCACTAAGTGTAGAGCAGAAGAGAGAGAGAGGGTCAGAGGTATTTATAAATGCAATGCTGGCATTTATATTTACCTCTATAGATCAATATTATCAAAAATTTAAAGTTTTGTAAACTGAAGATAAAAAATATGGTGGTCGTATAAATTTCCGAAGCCAGAGAATGAATACTCTGATAGATACTCTGCATTCCATTTATATGATTAAATTACACCTCTTTGGTGCTGGCCTTGTACACCCGAGTTTGCGGGCTAGAGCTCGACCCAAGTTGTTGATTTTCATGATGCAAAAAAATCGACAGCGTCCATGTCGTACGATTATGTGGCATGCTAAAAATCCCCAGAGTGCCTGTTGGGCTTCGGCTCTCGACAAAATTAAATTTCCAAGACTATTTTCAGGTGCCTCCCTTTGGAAAATAGGTGGCGAAATCACATTGGGAGAATTAGTACTCACTTATAAGGAGCTATTTTTAAAAGTGATATCAACTCCAGGGAATGTACTAAGTAATTACCAATCAGCAACCCCATTTGAAAGAAGAAGAGGGGAAAAAAAGGACAAAGTCAGAGAAGGGAACAGGAACAACATATTGAAGTTCACTTTTTACAGAAACAAATATTCGTAAAGGTTATTATATTTATTTATATTTAATGATACTCCATAATTCGTACTGCAGTCACTACTGTAGCTCGTCAATACTGTTTGCCGACTGATTTCATTTATTGTAACTCGCTAAAGTTCGATAACATCTCTATAACATATACCGTAAAATCCGGCGTATAACGCGCACTTTTAACACAAAAAATATGATACGAATTTAGGGGTGCGCGTTGTACGCCGATTGTAAAAATGATAGCTTCAAAAATAAAATAAAAAAAAAAAAAGATGTGCATAAAAAAATTTAGACCTACAAAGATCGGAATATTGTTTATTTAAAAGAAATGTCAGACCTTTTGAACTTAAAGGGTTGTTTTTCTAGAGAAATATACTATTTTTTCAAAATCCAGGGATAATACCTCGAATAAATGGCTTTAAAACATAACAATTAACGCATATTGCAGGTTGTTTCGTAAAAAAAGGGGGGTGGGCGCGTGTTATACGGCGAATATACCATAAAATTAAAAAATGCAGCTTGAAAGTATAAGTGCGCGTTATAGCAATTCTTCTTCAGCAATTTGAGTTTCCTATATTTTAAAAAGGGGATTTATAATTGAGACGAAAGGTAGGTTTATTTTTGAAATAAAATAGGGAAAATTAATTTGAGGGATTTTACGTTGTACTCTGAAGCATTGGCGTAGCTAGCTCTGAGGGGGGGGGGGGCCGTGTATCATAATTCCTTCGGGGCCCTTTTCTAGACTTGAGAGCCTTGTTAGTGGACTGTAGTTACACATGTTGGGGCCCCTGATGCTTGGGGCCCCGTATCATTGATACGGCTGAAACGGCGGTAGCTATGCACCTGCTCTGAAGCAACCCGAGCTCTATTGGCAATGGACCACGTAATTTTGAACCGCGCTTAAATGATGAGTACGGCACACACCTGAGCTTGTACATCCTCTCCAAACTTACATACTACGAACACGGGAGGATTTTGAGCCTCGACATATTTAACATGTATCAGCCTTTCTAGTCACGTTTGGGACTTCAGTGGTACCAGGATTCGAATTCGTGACTGAACAATGTTGGCTACAAGTTCCCACCTGACCTATCGGCTATCGTGGCCAACGTGAAACAGGGGATCTCTTAATATAAGAATCAAAAGGAGTGTGTGTAAATACGAGCAATGAACTGAAAGTGAAAAAAAAAAATACGGTAGATGGTTTGTTACATTTGGGATAGTAGCCTTTGTCGCTCCACATCCCACACACAGAAAAAAAAATATTATTAAAGGTATGTTACCAGAATATCTTATGGCACGTGCAAAAGACATAAATCCGAAGAAAAGTTCAATTGCTCTCTCTTTACTGTTTTTATCTCTATACAATGTTCCTTCTTGAGGTTTTTTACGCATAATGTTATCCTTATCCTAAATCCTTCCTTCTTATCCTAAAGAACCAAAATTGGAGCATATTTTTCTGATAAGAAAAACCGCTTAAAGATATGTTCTAAGTTCGCTATCTATAGAAACCAATAATATTTATCAAAGTACTGTTTTTTGTTCAGAACAAGTAAGTTTTTTTCAGGCATAAAATATGCTCCATAATTCGTTCTCTGTACTATAATGCTAAGATGATTTTTGACTACATATTAATATTATATAATAAACAGACGTATGCGTTTCAAAGTCACAAATTTACAAAATTACAAAAAAGAAGAATGAGGAAATAATGAGAAACAATGAGAAATAATGAGATTCTAAATAATGAGAGCAGATTTAAAAAAAATTTTTAATGAGAAATCAAGTGATTCTATTTAATATAACATAAAGCTAGATCTATGTAATAGATCTATACAATATATTTCATTATTATAAATTACAGTCAGATGAAGGTAATAATTTCACGTCGCACACACACAATAACTTATTCTCAAAATTTCTTAGAATGAAATTTTGAATTTTAGTTGAATTTAATGTAAACCAGCTTTCATTGTTTTTTATATATACATAGCCTCGTTTAATTAAGATTTGAGAATCCAAGGTAATCCAACAACGAATTTCAGAGTTTTTCCAACAAGTTTCTCTACTGCTATTCGAATTTTTTTTTTAATATTTCTTAATATGTAATATACACATTTCTTGTGCTTTTTATATGTATCTGCACATTCATACACTAATATACAGATTAAGGGTTATTCATAATTCCTTCCAAGATTTCACAGTGCTATAATAAAAAAATTAAGATAAATACAGATAAAGAATGTTTGAAAATATGCAGAAACAATTCAAGTTTTATTTACATACTTTATAGGTGTTCTATGTGTGAAACTTGGTTACATGGCGTACATCAATGCGATAGTCTAACTCCTGCCACACTCTACTCAATATGCTACTATCAACATTATTGACAGCACGTTTTATACTTTCACACAGCTCTGCTACATCACACGGCAAAGGGGGAGCGAAAACTTGATCTTGTAAAAAACCAACTTTTCGGGTAACACGGAAAGGATAACACGTTTTGTCAATAACGTTGATAGTACTATGTTGAGTAGATTGTGGCAGGAACAGGACTATCGCATCGATGTGTGCTGTGTAACCAAGGTTTCACACGCAGAACACCTTTAAGGCATGCAAATAAAACCTGAATTTTTTCCATATTCTTTCAAATGTTCTTTTATCTGCATTTGTCTTATTGATGTGTAACATCTTTCCTCTCGGTTGCTGGATATTTGTTGGGAGTGATTTCGTGAAAAGGGACGGATGTGTGTAACAGGATGTGACGTAAGCGCGCGCTACTTGATTTGACCAATGAGAGTGCGTGGCTGTGTCTTTTCGCTACCCTCGCATGGGGTCCAACTCTAGTAGCCATCAAGCACTCGAACACTTGACTCTAAATCCGTTAGTCATGATATTGGGGGACATAAGTGCGGCAGAATGCTTATTTGAAAATGGACAAACAGTGATTTCGGTGGTCGTATACATTTCTTCGAATCAAACAGTTAAAAAAAAATTAAAGATTTCCTGCATTTTAAACTTTAACCATATAACGAAGGTGGTTATGCTCTTTTAAAAAAATTATCACTCGCTTCCCCTGATTTTGAGTGGTGATTTTAACTTTAACTTCAGTTTGCCAAAAGCCAAACCGCTCATAGCTTTTATGAATGATGAACTCAAGCTCGAAATGAACACAAATTAGAATGTTTCGATTGCTAACAGTGGTACTGTTATTGACGCTGTTTTTCAACGGTTTTTAAATACTTTGAAATCACAAGTATATGTATCATATTTTGGTTATCATAAGTCTATTGTCTCCGCACTTCTCCAAATTGAACAAGAATAATTATTTTTGATAAAATATTGCATTACTCCTTTTGTTAATTAAATACAATTTTCATTAAAGATATAATTATTCAATAGAAAATTATTTCCAATCATACTCACGCGCGAGAGATTTTCATATTTTTTTCAGGAAAAAAGTTAATATTGCGTATTTACCACGATAACATGTCAGGTGGTACACATCATATGCGACTACTGTAAGACTCGTTTCTTTTTCTTTTTTTTTTACTATAGTGCTTCAAAACCTTGGAGTATAACCTGGAATAACCTGCTGAAATATATTTTCTGTTGCTCTAAGGATACTGAAAAATTTCCAATTACAGAATTATTAAATTAGTTTTTACCAAGAATATAAACATAAGTTAGTGAACTTGTTTCTTCGTAACAGGTTTTTCCACACTGCCTTCATTTTAATTTTGAAAATAATTCTAATAATTCTTAGTTTCTTATTACTTGGAAAAAAAGAAAAAAATAAAGCTTCAATCGTATTCTCATACTTGTTTCCTTTCGTTTTTTTCCTTAAAACAATATTGCTGCAGATTTGAAACAGTTTCTTTCTTCGTAACCGCAAGAGGTCTTTTTTAGTATAGTCGGGGTACATAAATATGGTATACTTATGTAATGATACTTTAAAGCTTTTGAAAACCACAAATTGTGTGAATAAATCATCTCAAAATTCAACACGGCGCACTTAGAAAGCTCGAGGAAATGTTTACGATCTGTTTAGGTTGAAGATTTAGAGTACATTTTCATAGTGTTTTCTTTACTCAGCATGTTGAAAAACATCGTTTTAGTTTAGAAAACACTTTCTATTTGTTTACGTAAGGATTTTTTATTGATATCTTTACTGTGGTTGAATATTTATTCGTCATCTCTTATTTCGGGGTGTTAGATAGCTTTTTTTCACTTCTAAACATGACAATAATGAAACTTCTTCAGCGGATTCAGATAAAAATTATTCTACATTGGACCCAACTCTCTCTCTCTTTTAACAATTGCTATATGGCAGGGGTGGGCAATTGTTTTACCTCGAGGGCTTCATTGTTTTTTTTTTCAATGGGGCTGCGTTTTGGCATTTTTACCTTTGCAGACCTAGTACATTCCCTAGTAGCTGGTATCACTTTTTAGTGCGGCACTATTTGGGCGATACCAATTGCCACAAGTAATTTTGTTTTTGTCACCCAGTTTACCTCCCCAGAGGGCGGCACCTGAGCTCTGTGACGATGCGATATTGTTCTCAGGAATTTAATTTTGCCGAGAACACCCAAGGGATTTTTTACATGCCGCATAATAATACAACATTATCACACTGCCGATTTTCTGCATCAGGTAAATCCACCGACTTGGGCTGGGGTCGAACCCGCAACCTTAGGTGCAGAAGGTCAGCGACAAACCAACCGCGCCACCCAGCCGGCTCGGGCCTCATTGTAGAAGAGAATACCAGAGGGTCGTACCTTTATAAAATGATTGCATTCAGAAGTTAACTTTGCCTCTAACAAAAGGAGTAAATTATTCCGTACAAATCAATAAATACGTTGAATGAAACAATAGAAGTTTTATTCAGTTTATTTATTGTTCTAATTTTATACTTTTTGCTGCAAGTGCATTCAATTTTAGAATCAGTTTAATGAGACAAACATCCTACTTTTCTAAAATTTCTTTGAAGTCAGTAATGATACTGCTTCTTGAAATTCACTTCGCAGCCTGCCAAGTTAATGTCAGGTAACTTGCATCATATTAACTCTCGTTGATTTTCCTGCATACAAGTGAAACTTTGCTCACAAATATATGTTAACCTAAATGCAGAGAACATTCTTCTGGTGTGTTTTGGTTTTCTAACTGTCTTGGCGGGGGTCGCAAGAAAAACTTTGCGAGCCTCTATCTTCCCACCCGTTCTATATGGAAGAAATAAACGTGGAAGTAAGAATCATTTGTTTATTTTATTGCTGTATCGTTTATATATAATAACAAATGACGAGAATAATTATTATATAAATGTGTTACTTTTTATAGCTTACGCATTTTTATTTGGTAATACAATTCTTCCTTAAACTCTCACAGCACACCCACATAACACATAATACAAACATTTACCTCTTCGTCTTTACAACATAATACACCCAATTCTTTTTTTTTCTTTTTGTTTTTTTGCACGATTTTGAAATGGCGATACATACATTTCACGAATTATTTTATTTTACACACATTTTTTGTTCTAGCACAAATCCCGAAAAAATTTGGGAATTTGTGTTCTTTGGATGAGGACGATTTGATCAAATTTATGAAAGTTTATGATAATAAAGAAGTCGATAATGGCGAAGTCGAAGTTGAAGTTCAGCTATTAACAGCTGATTTAATTCGCAAGGATGTGAAATTTGTTATAAGTATGGAACAACATTTTCTTACCGAAGATCCTGACATACAGCGTGCATTAAAATTTCAACGTTGTCTCAAATTTCGCGTAGCAGCAGTGCTACACACAAGGGGGAAGGGTCCCCGGGTCTGGACCCCCCTCCCCATCGCTTGAGTTTTTTCCCCGGCTAATTATAATCCTATATACCGCGTAAAATCCGACGTATAACGCACACGTATACTTTAAAGCTGCATTTTTTAATTTCCCGGTATAATCGCCGTATAACGCGCACTCTTATTTTTACGAGCAAATCTAAAATGTTAGTATACAATGAATGTTATGTTTTTAAGTCATTTATTCGATGTATTATCCCAAACTTTTGAAAAAATAGTATACTTCTAGAACTACATTTCTTTTTTAGTTCATAAAACATGTTATTTCTTTTAAATAAACGGTATTTCGACTGTATAGAAGTAAATTATTTTTTTATGCTCATCTTTTTTGTCCTTTTTAAAGCTGTCGTTTTTGTACCCGGCGTATAACGCGCACCCTTAAATTTCGATCTTATTTTTGGTGTGAAAAATGCGCGTTATACACCTGATTTTACGGTATATAGTACATAAAATTAAATTAAGTATTCGTCGTTAATAATTAACTTTTTTAATTAATGCCAATTACTTATTCAATAATTAAATTTTTACTGTTTTTGGAGCATGATAGGAGAATGGTGGACTTTCGACCCTAGACCCTCCCCCCCCCTTGAAAATTTCCTGGTTGCGTCACTGTGTAGCAGCATATTAAGAATTCTCTAAACTTGAAGGGGGGGGGCAGTTTTTAACCACAGACTTTGTATAACAAATAATAATAATAACTTCACCAACTGAGGCCGCTATGAACGAATGGAATTCTTCATTTGAATCCAAACCGACAGTTGTGCTGGACATGTTAGACACATCTACTGATGATAGTATTTTTGACCTAGTTCGTAATAAAAGTTCACGCTTTTTAACAAGTAGCGCTGTGAATAGTTGTTAGTTAGTAGTTTTATTCCTAATTTCTAATTTAATTTGTATATGTTGTATTTGCTTATAGACTGAATTTTCATTGTACATTAATTTTAATTTTTTTGTAATAAAAATAAAAATGAGTAGTTTTTTTTTTTATAAATATGTAACATGGATTTCATCATTACTTTTTTTGCACGGTTTTTTGGGAAATTATTTAGAGACATCAGCTTTCACGATTTTTTAAAGTTGTGTGGAACATATCCCTAACTTTACCATACATTGCATGTATTTTTTTACACGATTTTTTTTTGCACGGTTTTTCTAAGGAACATATCTACCGTGTAAAAAAAAAGAGTTGGGTGCATATAGCCTTGTATAGATAACTTTTACTTCTGTTAAGGCTGTTTTCCGTTAATGTGTTAAAGAATAAGACCTGAATTTGGAACATTTTTTCAGGTATAAAAGAAATGAAAAAATAATATGATATTCTGGCTTCACTATCCTTTAGAGAGCAATATTTTTTATCATACTTCCCATTTTTAACCGAGTTGATTCATTTTTTTCTGGTATAAAATGTGTTTCGCATTTTTTATTCCATACCGTAATGTTAAATGGGTTTTGCCTTCACATATTAAAAAAAAAAAGAAAAAAAGAAAGAAAGTATTCACGGAATATTTTGAAATTTTTAAAAACACTATATTGTTTACAGAGGTACGAGCTATAATATTGCAAATTTCCATGGAAATTGGGTCATTTTTCTGTCTGAAAATGTGCTTCGCGTTTAGTTAGAGCTCTCGTACTTTTACCGAAGACAGCCTTAATGAATATTGAATTCTTTACTGATATAATTCCCTCTCTTATTGTTTTAACACAGTTTATCCATTTCAATTTCTTATCTGATTCCATATCATGATACAAAATTTACAAATATCATTAACATCTTTGTGATATAAAGTGAACTTCTAAAAATATCTCACTCGCGCCTCTCTCTCTCTCTCTCTCTTCCTTAAATTCCCCAATCTAAATCTGAGCGTGTTTTCTCACAGTGTAACGGAAATGACAGTGGTTAACTAGTGTCTGTGTTTATGGTAATTTCTGAGTTCTCGGTGAACGCCTCAGCTTCTGACAATCGCTTTGCGGTTTCTGTGGTCGAGGATGGGAGGGGGATGAACCACAAACTACGCACTTGCCGACCACAAACATGAGGTTTCGGTTTCGCGGGAAATTGAAAAGCGTTTAGCGAGAGGCTCGTGCAACGACACAGGTGATCAAGTTCGTGATTGCGCAACTGGAACTGGTATGTTAGAAAGTCTAGGTTTCATCGTTTCCATCGTGGCCTTGACTTCCTTTTTTTCCCCTTGATGACCGATTACCAGAAGGGTCGAGTAATTAAGTTAATAAGAAGTTAGGATTCGTATTTTTGTGTACATACACTTGCCTCCGAAAGTCTGCGTACAGGCAATTATCTTAAACATGTTTATGTTATAATTACTCTAATTCTAATCTCGCTTTAGAAAATCAAAATACTTATCAACAATTCTTCAAAATTTCCTTATTCAAACAACAGCAACAAAATTCACCTTAACGAGAAAAAACAAGAATGACCACCAAATAATCACCAACCATACGCGCCAAAAGTCTGCGTACACTTACAAAATAGAGCTTTTAAAGGCCTTTTATTGTAAAATAATTGCACTAAATCGTGTTTTTAAGTAATTATGTTTCTTTTACGATTTGTCTAGGATTTGAGATTTTCGAAAGTTTCTGTGGTTCCGTGACATGCAACAGAATAGAGATCGGTATATTATTGAAAGAAAAATCATCATAGATTTTCAGAAAAGGGGGGAAATTTTTAAAGCAATTGTGGAAATTGTTAATAGGAGACATTCATTGATTTAAATAGTGTTCATTAACTACAAATAAACTAAAACTTTAACGTCCAATCCAAGATCCGGCCGCCCGTCTGCAGTGTCACCTCGAGAATCTTGCTTTGTAAAACGCTCTATAAAGATAAATCCAAGACTATACGCTTCACAAATAGCTAAAAGTGTTGATGATACTGCAAAAAAGTGTGACTTTAGTTACAATTCGAAGAAAACTGAAAGATGATGACTATCATGCTCGAGTTGCACTCAAGAAGCGATTCATCTTTCGAATGAACAGAGCTAACAGAATGACCTTTGCCAAAAAACACCTAAATAGGACACATATGTTTTAGAAAAATGTAATATATTCAATTGAAAGTAATTTTGGTAACTTAGCATCAAAAAGCAGATAAATATGCCTACAAAATTTTTTGAATGGATCTTAAGAAAGAGAATCTTTTTTTTTTCGACTATCAAACATGGAGGAGGAGGCATAATGTTTGGGGGTGCATTGGAAGCCTTTCGGTTGGTGATCTGGAATTTATTGAATCAACAAAGTTCAAAATTGGTTACTTAAACTAATTGAAGTAAAATATCAGGGCATATGCCAAGAAATTTAATGTGAGTGATGATTTTTACTTTCAGAGCGGCACAAAGGTATCAAGCAAATGGCTCACATAGTGAAGTCATTGTGAAGCTATGGCTGTTCTGACAAGTCTCAAACCAATTCCGAAAGCCAACCTAGTCCTCAGACCTACGCACAATACAGCATTTGTTGAATTTACTCAAGTGAATAATCAGGGAGAATGTAATAACCTCCAAGGAAATGCTCAAATCTGTCATAGTAGAAGAATGGAACAAAATATCCACACAGATGAAACAACTAAGCTAGTAAAATCCTTGCCAAATATGTTGAAAGAGTTATAGAAAGAAGGAATAGCTTAAAAAGTATTAAACTTTTGATTACAATCCATTATTAAGGATTTTTCCAGTGCACGCAGACTTTTGACGCACACGATTTGTGTCGTTCTCAAGTTATGAATATTTGTATTATTTTTTGTAATACTTAGAGGTAAGTATTGCTTATACTATTTGAATTTACGACGTGGGAGGAATCACTAAAAAGTAGTATTGATTCAGAAAGACTTCATTTAATTAGCGATCTTTGCATGAATATGAAAGATGATCACTTGTACGCAGTCTTTCGGAGACAAGTGTATAAGCGGAATGGAATTCTTTTTTTTTTTTTTTTTTAAAAAAAAAAAAAGAAGCTTGAATTTTATGTTAACTAGGTGCATGAAACCTTCTGTTCACCTAACGGCGGACCAACCACCATTGTACAAATTTTGCAACTGTTTATACCCAGAATGGACATTAAGTCGATCGCGATCTACCGGTGGACCACCAAGACATTTAGGCTTGTGACCGCCTTTACTAAGACCTAATAATCTTTTCATCTTACGAAGGTCCAGAAATATTTTAAAAAATACGGAGAAAACAAATCGAATCATAAGAGAAAATTTCGTCAAATAGAAAATGTCCTTTGCTATTTTTGGAGGTTATTTTGCAAAGGAAATCGTAAAATTTTCTTGGTTCCAAGTAAAAGTTCGCTAGAGAGAAATTCGTAAACTAGAGGTACGTAAAATGAAGGTCTGACTGTATTGTATACCTTCTTTTAGCACACTACGTCTATTCCACTGGGTGGACCGCAACACCTTGAAAAAGTTAGAAGTAGCCTGTACCCTGGAAAAGTCTGCCCGCCCCTGGTTTATACTCATTGCTCAAACTATAAAACTGTAATAAACATGTATTATGTAGCTCTATTTTTTAACACGCTTTTATTAACTTCACCTGTATGTAACGGAATCTTTGAAATTAATTTTTCCCCACTTTAAAAGGTCAGATTAATTGTGTGGAAATTTTGCACACTTGTCAAGACAATACAATAAATGAATAATTCCTTTCCATTTTCCTGATCAGGATTAACGATTTCTCGTTTCCAGATTTGGCGACTAATTCCAAATCCCATTTCCAGATTTGGCAACTAATTCCAGATTTGACGATTAAAAGATTGAGTTACAACCCTAAAGCAAAAACGCTCATGGTTAATACAAATACAACACTCACAAAAAGTGTTCTTTATGAGAAAAGGGTTTTAGTTTTTAAAAATATCATTTATTTCAATATATTGTAAGCAGAAAAAAATAAATTTCTAGTCTTCGTCTCCGCATTTTAATTCCTACTTCAATTTAGCGCCTCTTCATAAATAACATTCCCAATCACATTTTCCTCTAAATTGCACTGAATTTTTATTCCGTCTTTGCTTCTGCACCTTGACAGAGCCGCATACGATTGTCCATGAGTAAATATTGTTTCCTTTGATGTTACATATAAATCAACTTTTTCAAATCTTCTTCCCTGTGATTTATGAATATTCATGGCAAATGCCAATTTCAGAGTAAAATTACGTACGTTTCAGCAGTACGAATGGCATATCCAAGTCCCTTCGAGTGCCCTTGGTGTACAAACATTTTCATAACCATAATATTGAACATGACTTGCTGGCTACTTTCGTGTGTGAAATAAATAAATACATTTATTATAGATCACTACGAAAAACTTTTTTAGAGAGATATAAATTACTGATAGAACCTCAGATGCCGAAGCCGACAACCGTACCTGAACCACTTTTTTAAATTTCAGTGTCATACTGTTAATTGCTTCGTTATTTATTTGATACATGTATGGTTTGTGGTAGCTTAGTGGTTATGGTCTCGAACTCATGGTCGGCGTGTCATGAGTTCGAGCCCCAGTGCCCCAAAAGACCCGTCACGTACGATGCACGTTAAATCTGTCGAGGCACAAAATGTTCCTATTGGTGGGGAGTGGAAGCTCGGAGAAGTGGTTCCAGATTAAGTGTCATCCTCGTCATTTGACTATGGTTCAAAATTACAAGGCCCAACGTCAATAGTCCACGTGCTGCTTTTCGTGTGACGTTAATAAACAATCACTCACCCGAAGACGACACTTGTACCTTATAACTTCCATGTCATGCAGTTCATTGCTTTTTTGTTTTATTTGATACACGTAAATTGGAAATTCTAAGTGGTTTCTGAAAGGTGCAGAACATATACAGGAAGTTCGTAATTCCAAAGTTCTCGATGCGAAGAATCAAAATTCGATTACGAAATGAATTTTGTCACTAAAAATTGCGGTACTTCTAACTGGAAAATTTTTTTTGTTGTTGTTGCTAATGCCACCTGATCGACAGTAACATCAGATCAAGGCCCGCGAAATTTATCGCGGCAAAGGGCTAGATGTACGCCTGTCTTTAACCGTAGCTGTGGCCAGGTTCCACTAGAATTTTGAGGGAGAACACACTAAAGGTGATCAGAAACAAACAAACAAACAAAAAAGTTTATTTTTAAAACTTTTCAAAAAATTGTACCTTTTTTGTACGAAAGTGAAAAGGACTGCAGAAACTGTAAATAATTATTAGTAATGTTTCGCTTGTATGTGTTACTACTGAGAAATTACTAACGCATACGTTTTCAGTTAAATAAATGCAAAACAAAGAACTTGATATCTTTAAAAAATTAATTACGATTTTATTTCAATCAACTGCTGAAGTCCATTTTATTGTGAGAAATAATATAATATATAGAGTTCTGCCTCAATGGTTAAAATATAATCCAGTTTTTTGTGTGAGGCACTGTTGAAACTTCTCAAGGGTAAAGAGAGTGAGTGAATGTTTAACGCCACTATAAAGAAACCCGACAAACCTCGTAATTTTGAACAACGGTCAAATGACGAGGATGATACCAGAACTAGCACCCCTCTTTCCAAAACTTTACTCCACGTCGACGGAAGAACTTTGAACCATGAAAGATTTAACGTGCATCATCCCCTTTACATGGCGATCCTTCAGAACTTGAACTCTCGAGTAGACAACGCCGGTCACGAGTTCATGACCATGACCATTAGGCTACCGTGGAAGCATGGAGATGAGATAAGAATTTTGTATAACATATTTGAGTCAAAGTTACGTAAGAAGTATTTGAATATTGACTCATAGAGCCGCCTCTATCCAACATTAAGGAACTGGAAGAAGGTTGGTGACAGGGTCGGAATATGTTGTATCTTAAAGTTGATTGACAAATTATCTGCAAACTTTGAATTCCATGTTCAGTGTGTTTCATTCAGGGACGTCTTAAAACTCTTTGAGGCCCTGGGCCCCTATGAAAAAAATAGGCCCTACCTGAGATCTTTAAAAGTAGACGATATATACATTGTGAAATACTCACTCAAATGGTAATTTGAAACAAATAAAAGTGCACGACTTACGCTCAAAAACTTTGACACAAGCCGGCTTGACCGATGGCCGCATTTCGACTGAATGAGTTGAATGATTGTTTATGGCAGGGGTGTCCAACACGCGGCCTGTACGTAAATTGCGGCCCACCGACTCTTTTAAATTTTTTTTTAAAAATCAGGTTTTTAAAGTTTTTTCATTTTGAAATTTATTTAAGGGGGAAATTTATACATACATATATATATATATATATATATATATATATATATATAATATTTGCCTGTTAACAGTTACGTACGATTTTACTATAATAAATAATAAATTACTTTTTTAATAAATTCCGAATTGCATTATGCATATCCTTTACTATGGATGGTACATGATTCTCTGTGTGTAACTTTCATTTCTCCTCCTCCTTTTCTGTTTGGAGTGTCCAAAACGCAAGAGGCAGTCAGAGATGTTTTTTAAAGTTTAAAAAATTATTCAGGACGGTTAAGATAAAAGAAGGCAATGTATACTTAATCGTTTGAGAATGGCAACACAATCAAATTTCAACAATGAGTAACGAAAGATCAATTCAAAATGAAATCCGTAATTTTCAAGAAAATGGCAACTGTAATATTTTAAACATTATTTGATCATTTTATTATTATATTATATAAATATTATTACATTATCTATGTCTGTGTACATGAAAAATAATGAGAACAATGATAATAATTCATTTTGCTTTAAATTTTCACTCCAATAAATGTTTTTTTGTTTCCAAATCTGATATAAAGGTACATATTTTTATATGTGGCCCGCTAGATTAAAATGTTTTTCCTAAGTGGCCCGCAAGGTCATTGGGGTTGAAAACACCCCTCGTTTATGGTATTAAGCCTAGGTATAGACATGTGTGTGTGTGGGCAACGGTCATTACATAATAATGCAATCTTACCACTTTTACCAGTTGACATGCAGTGTGAATTTCCCTGTTTTTCGGATAATATGTACGGGAATGATATTTGACCATTAAAATTATACGGATCATGAAATAATTAAGACAGAGTATAGAACGAAACGAGGCCCCCATGGAGGGCAAGGCTATGGGCCCATTTGGCTCATGCCTTAAGACGTCTTTGGCTCCGTCCCAAGTTGGAATTATAGATAACGAGATAACAGACTCACTGGCAAAGGCTACCTCTTTGGACACTCCTCGGCCCGACATGCCTTCTACTTTCACCGTGGTGTTCCCCGATAATAAGGAAAAGCAAAAAGATTCCTAAACATGTCTGGTATCCTGAAAGCGGCCTCGTGGTTCCCCACTTTTTGAAGATCATAGAGGCCAGCAGACTTGCATATCTCGATTTGCCCCAGTAAACACTTGAAATCTCACACCTTTGAATGGTGACTAAAAGTTTTTTAAGATCTATACCAGCGATACTCAACCTGCGACCCGCGGGCCGCATGTGGCCCACCGAGCCTTTTTAAATGTCCCGATCATGGCCCATTGCTCTGAGAAATTCACTTATTTAAGAACATTGTATGTAATATTTGGTGGGAAATTCTTTGTCAAGAAATCAAGTATATCAATTTTGCTTTTTGCTGTCGGTGTCGTACGGGTACGTATTGATATTCTTTTTCTATTTAGAACGGTTACAGTTAGTGATAACAGACAACAGTGGAATAGGGACAGTTTTATGGGTGGAACTAATTTCTAACTAACTTTCATATCTTGCAAGCGAAAAATATTCGAAGAAAATATATCGTTTCAAGACGATTGGGAGGTTGACTATTTTGTAGTGAAAAACAAACATGGATCAGTAATTGTTTGATTTGTCACGAAAGTGCGGTATTTAAAAAAATACCAACAAACAGGAATAATTTAATGACGCTTTTATTCGAAGATGTCTTTCAAGAGGCGATAAATAGTCTTTCTTTAATAATCTTTGCAACAGCAACAAAGTGTTTTGTCACAGTGGTAATATCACAGCGGTAACAAAGACATTCTATGAAGTTTGTTATATTATTGGTAATCATATGAAACCGTTTATTGATGCAAAAATTGCGAAGGAGTGTTTCTTAAATGCTTCTAATTTAGTGTTAATGACAAAAATAAAAAATATGAATTAAAAAAAAAGCAAAACAGGAGTTATAATATTTTAATCAATTTTCCACTTTTTAATTTTCCAATGTTATCTTGGTCTTAAAGTATTTCTTCCTCTCCCCCATTTATCCTTATGTTGCGGCCCGCGTGATATAACATATATATGCGGCCTGCGTGAAATAGCTCACATATGTATGCGGCCCAGCAGAAAAAAGGTTGAGTACCCCGGATCTATACGAAGTATAATGCTCTTCTCAGGCATCACACACCTGAACAGATTTTAAATTGTTTAAATTTCAACTTGAATGAGGTGTTCTCAAAACCTCTTTTATTCTTGGCTTTTTTGGAAGTATACAAGCTCTGATGGAATTGGTCTAGTCTCATACAGCCTAACTAGGGATTAGAAACAACAACAACAACAAAAAGCATGTATAAAAAGTTTTACAGCTGTTAATTAAATGTTATAATGATTCAGGTATCCCTTGTAGAATAGAGTTTGTTCACAGTGGAACGGATTGTCAGATAAGCATTGTCTGGTAACAAAATGTTTATCTATACTACATTTAAACATTATTAAAAATTTACACTTACTACAATTCTCTTTGTTGTATAAATTTTGTATAAAACAATTCTGAAATTCATATTCAGATGACCATAAATCGAAAGTGGTGTTTAAAATGACCATCAAAATATTTAAAATAGGAGTGGAGATAGCCAGGAAAAAAGTAGGAAAATTAAAAAATTCTTACTCATTTAATTATATTTTTGAAGCTATTGGAATATTAAGTTATTATTTTTTTTCAAAAGAAGTAATCCTCGCTCGGTTAACAAGGTTAACATATTCACGTTTTTTTCTTCTCCAAATAAACCAAAGCCGGTTCTCTTCGTTTTTTGGGTTTATAATCTTTGAAAAATTTAAAATTCTTCCAATTTTTCACACTTGAGAAAATAATTCTTGCTTAAACAAGAGCAAAGTTAGCCAAAAGTAGAACAAATTATCACACTGCGTGGCCCTTACGATAATTACATCGGCAACTTCTTTTGAACATTCATTTCCGACTTGTGCCTCAAGGCTTGGAAGCCTACGACATGCTCATATTGTTTCGCATCACTAGTTTCGCCACTTCAGGACAGTTACAATTAACTGCTGTGATTTGTATTTAAATAACAGCCTCTGGCATTTTAGATTAAGATTGTTTAAAAATTTTTGGATGAGTGATTTAAAAAGAGCTGAAGAAACATTTGGATTGGAAGGAAGTTTTCCATATGGAACAATTTAAATATCATAAAGTGATTTTAAAGAATGATGTCAAAGTCTTATGTTGCTAAAAAAATTTAAAATTACTAGGAAAATTTATATAGAATAGTTCAATGACGGGAAAAGATTAACACGTTCTTTAATCCATTTGAAGGGGGAAGAGAAATAAAGAGCTAAAAAGAGACTGATCTAAATTTGAAAAAAGAGGTAGAAAAAGCTGAAAGCACGAGACATTTGATACCATAAAATACGAAAGATCATCTTTGAGTTAATGTAGTGTAGGGGTCGGCAAATCACGGCTCACGAGCCGCATGCGGCTTTTTGTAAGGACGATTGCAGCCCTAGCTGTATGAATTATTAAAAAAATAACTATATCTTCTAAAAGTTATTGTTTTCCTTTATAATTATCACGGCCCAGTGATTGAGTGGTAGCGTATTGCGTTTCTACACCACAGGTCCAGGGTTCAAACCCCGGGACGGGCAAGGTCGACTCAGTCTTCTATTCTTTCAGTGGGTCGTAAAATGAGTACCAAGTTTTCTTGGGAACTAAACATTGGGGATTTCACGTCAAACCGACCATTTGATCGGAACATCTGCTTATGCATCTAAGCGCCCAAGGTCATGAAAACTGAGATGGGTACATGTGGTATTGACCCTCCATGGGCTGTTGCGCCACTGAGTTAAGTTTATATAAATTATCTCTATCAAAAATATTTACTTAACTTTGGTCTATAGTTAAATATTTGATTGGCTTAAGATTTCTGTAATTAATTGTTTTCCATGGACAAAGTGTATTGAGAATCAGTGAAAATATTAAAATTAGTTCTAAAGCAGTGAAATGGTAGAAATACTGCCATGGGAAGACACTCTTCTAAGTGATTTCCAGCAAAGTTTGCTTATCTGCATACACATGAGTCTCTGAGGAGCACTCTTAATGTGAGCAAAAGATACACAAACCCTCACCAGGGGTGTCACAAAACATGGAATGTGTTTTTATCATGCTTAAGGGTAAAGAAAAATTCAGTTGAAATGACTTTTATATGCAAAAATATTCGAAATTAATTTTAATTATTAGCGTAAACAGGAAATTTCAGATTACACCTCTTTCGGTAATATTGGTTGAAACAGATTTTTACAACGATTGTGACAATTCCCAATATGACATTTTGACAATGGTAGCTTTTGCACAGAAATAAAAACATCTTTGATAGTTCTAAGTTTTGGAAGGAATGGAAAATGTGTGTTACTTTGTGAGTAAAGCTTTATTTAAATATTTAAAAAAATATTAATTCTTTCCCCCCCCTGTATATGAGGCTCTTTGTAAAATTTGCTGTTTGTGTAAATGTCTCTGTGACACTTGGTTATGTTGTATAATTTACAATGGCTCTTCTCACCGAAAATCTGCCGTGAGTGCGGTAGCCAAGTGGTCAAGGTAACGAACTCGAAGCCGGCGTGTCATGAGTTCGAGCCAGCGCCAATGAAGATCCGCCATGTAGAAAGGCTGATGCATGTTACATTTGTTGGGGCTCAAATGTCCTCCCGTTGGTGTGGAAGCTAAGAGAGGGGGTACCAGATTAGGTGTCAACCTCGTCACATGTCTCTGGTTCGAGTGAGGGAATATTAACGTCACACCATGCAGCTACTCGAGGGCTTTTGGCGACGGACCTCGTATTTGTCTCTGGTTAAAAATTACTTGGTCCATCACCAAAAGCCCTCGAGTAGCTGCATGGTGTGACGTTGATATTCCCTCACTCACTCCGAAAGTTTGCCGATTCTTGATATAGTATAATGAACATCATATTATAATGCATGATAAACTTTTTATGAAGTTGTTAAAAGGAAAAAAATTTATCCACGTTGGACAATAATAGACTACCCATAATACATCTGACACTTTTTATTTTCTTTATCACCCTCACATAATTCTATTCTTACAAATATTCCAGAGAAAAAAATATGACATAGAATGTTTAGTTCCTTTTTTGTTTTACTAGCAGACTGAATTTTAGATTTAAAAAAAAAAAAAAATTTGAGTATTTTTCAGGAAAAACTGTGAAAAGAAACATGTTTTAAGAAAAATAATAATAATTTAAACAAAATAATTAAAATAATTTTTAAAAAAAATTATTTCAGAGAAGTAGCAAAAGCATTTTTTAGCAATTAATAATTTAAGAGAGAGTGTTTATAAGCGTCGCACTATAAGGCAATATGAAGACCATTGGAGCCGGACATCATAATTTTGAATATGGGACAAGTGATGAGATCGACACTTGAGATGTTACCATCTCTCCTAACTACTATACTACGCCAGTTTTGAGTCACAACTGTTTCATCATGCATCAACTCCTCTAACCGGTGGGTCTTCAGAGACACCAAATGGCCGCGGTAGCCTAGAGGTGAAGATAATGGACTAGTGGCTGGCGTGTCATGAATTCAAGCCCAGTAGCACTGAAGACCCGCCGTGTAGGGAAACGATGCACGTCAAATCTATCGAGAGTTCAAACGTTCTCCCGTTGGTGTGGTGGGGTAGTTAGGAAAGGGGATGCCAGCTCAGGTGTCATCCTCATCACTTGACAATGATTCAAAATTACGAGGACCGTTGCCAAAAGCCCTCAAATAGCTTGAGGCGATGTTAATAGTCACTCACTCACTCCAACTTCTTATTTCTGCCCCAAACGAAATTCTAACTATGTATAGCCAATAGTTTTCAGCCAACGTCAAATGACAAGGTCGAAGCTTAAGTTAACACCTCATTCACCACATCCACGTTCACCAAATTCAAATTCAAGATATGTACATCAAATCCTCAACACCATTGGTGGCCAACCGGTGGTCCACGGACCACTGGAGGTCCGTGAAATACTATCGATTGTCCGTAGAAAAGTTGGGACATTGTATTTTTTTTATGAACAGTCAATTTCAAAAATGGACTGATAAAAACGCGTATAAAATAGGGATTATACTTTTTTTTAACAACTTTTAGCTATTATTTTTAGCAAAGTTCCTTCTCAGTTTAGAGATATTTTAGCTACTTTTGCTGATGTGTATCCAGCGACATATGAATAAGAGATTTGGCAACCGTTGTAAATGTGCACCATAACACCTTATTTTATGCATACTACGCTGTGTTTCTGGCACTTTTTTTTGCTTTTCCGGGATGCGAAAATACAAATAGAGACGGAAATAAGAGATAATATAGTTATAGTGGTTAATCATATTTTTGGTCAACCAAAAAAATGTAAAATTATACATTTAGTGCTCCATTAAGTTCTAAAGATTGATAACCACTGCTCTACAAGACCGGTCTATAGGGGAATCAGAACTGGAAAACGTGGATTCGTTTGCTGGCAGCATGATTTTCGCAAGACTATGAATTAACATACATTTTAAACAAAAGTTTTAAATGATTCATTTCAATACATTAAAAGAAAAGTGCTCTGAACTATTAAGATTTAGAATCCTTAGTTTGCTGTAAAATTCAAACCGAAGAATATAAAACTATGCACACAGCGTCACTTTCATCAAATTAAATTCTTTGTAATTTTCAAGGAGAGATGCCTTACTTTTTATCTTTTAATATATTTTATAAACTTAAGTAAAATATTTGCAGAGAAGGGCAAATAAAAGTGGGCCGGAGAATAGAGTTCCAGGTTACAGAGAACCACGTCAAAGGGAAGAAGATAGTTCACTAACCTGCTTACAACAGATGTTGAAAATGACCACCACTCTTTTGGTCCTGGTCAGCAAGTTGCGGAAGACAGATCGAAGCTTGACTGCTTAAACTACTGCTATCTTATCAGAAATGTTCTGGTGCAGTTCTTGAAGACTATTAGGTCGTTGCTATGTACCTAATAAAAACCTTCCCCACAAAAGTAATTGCACAATGACAAATCATTTGACCTGGGTGGCTAGCCAGGGCCGAGATTAGACTGACCCAAGATAACAACTCTGTCAGGAGTAAAGATTGTGTAAATGTGACCCATGGTTCGATGCAGGGGCGTAGAGCCGTATCAGCCGTATCAGTGATACGGGGCCCCAACATCTGTAACTACAGTACCACTAATAGGGCTTTCTTTTTTTAAAAAAAAGCCCCCGAAGGAGTTTTGATACGGGGCCCACTCAGAACTAGCTATGCCAGTTGTTCAGTGGGATGTATGGGCAGTTGTACCATCCTGTTGGAAATAACTGTAGGTCTTTTCCTCCTTGGTTAATGCTGCCACAAATAGATTCAAAATGTTAGAAATGTAACGCTCTGAATTTACCGTTTGATGAAAGAATACGGGACCAGTAATTCACGTCCAATCAGTCGTCCAAGCCACTTTTATTTGCCCCACTCTGTATGACATATATAGAACATCTATTCATGTGTTTTTTAAAAAATGTTGTGGCCTTTTGCTAGAAAATGCAAACGATTGCAGGTGATTTGAGTATCACATGAGTGAGCGTGTGGGTTTATGCGCGGTTATATTATCTTCAGGCTTTGAAGCCTAAATTCTAGTTAAAATTTTAATTTCCAGCTGGAGCAGCAAAATATTCGGAGCTATATATATAAATGCTACATCTAATTTGCAATGAAGATCTTTCAAAGCACAGTTATATTTGCTTTCAGATTACACTGACTAAAAATATATTTTCTCCTTAGATAATTCTTTATTTTAGTTTTGGCAGCGGTAGCCTAGTGGTCAAGGTAACAGACTCGTAGCTGGGGTGTGATGAGTTCGAGCCCAGTGCCACTGAAGACCCACCGTGTAGGGGGAGCGCGCGCGATACACGTTAAATCTGTCAAGAGCTCAAACGTTCTCCCGTTGGTGTGGTGTGGTAGTTAGGAAAGGGGGGAGGTGCTAGCTCAGGTGTCGTCCTCGACCGTGGTTCAAAATTTTGAGGTCCGTCGTTAAAAGGTTTTTTTGTAGCTGAACAGAGTACGCTGTTAATATTCACTCATTCACCCCATAAGCTTTTAATTTGAATTAACGCGATACTAGAAGTTAAACGAAGGTTATTGAAAACATATAATTTTGAATGAAGGTCAGGAAAAGAGGACAATATCTGAGTCATCTTTTCTACATCCAAATCACGCAAACGTAAAACTGATTACTTATTAACGACGCATTTAAAACAATACGAATACTATTGGTGACGAGGACGACACCTGAGTTGGCAATCCACT